>JAOEHI010000437.1:0-13757 GCA_025447815.1 Percopsis transmontana
TAAAAATACTTTTGGTGAGTGTATATATATATATATATATATATATATATATATATATATATATATATATATATTTACACCTTTGAAATGTTGCATGGAAAATTATTGTTCCTCGACATCCACATCATGTTAAGAACATGAGGTTATACTAATCTAATTACAACCACTGTTTATTCCTTGCCTGTGATATTGTATCTGATGCAACGAAGATTATATGAGCCTTTCCTATCAGCTAGAACCGAGCCTTCTTAAGTGCTGCTCCCATTGACAAATACATATGAATAGATGAGACATGGTCAGAATTTGTCCTCTGCAGAATGTGCAGAGAGGAGAGTAAGATCTTAGCAGGAGGAGAGCATGACTTGAACATCAATTCCAGGGATGCATTACTTTGCTACATTCCCTGTGGCGTAACTGTTTGTTACCTGTCAAGCTAATAGCAAGATGTAACCCCCCCCCCCCCCATTCCCTCCGGCTCGGCAATATATTCACCCATAGATCCAAATATAAATTGATCCCACTCCTACATACACACTGAGGTCATCACTTGACCCCAACGCAAACACATATATTCACTTGCAAATATAATCTGGGAGCAATCCATGCCGTGCCTATTCCTGTTTGTTTCATTCTCTGTTTGCTGTCACCGTGGCGGCAGAGCAGGAATGAGATTACGTACTGCCAGGTGTAGACAAGCCTCAGGCAGAGCCTTCAGATCCTTTCCACTCTCCCTCACAGAGCCTCTGGGGCACCAACCGGGATTATATTCCAGTCTGATGAACATTATTAGACGTGAGGTGCATATGCTATGTCATGCAGATCCATAATACCTTGGCCTTTCACATTTCAATATCCTTGTTGGCCTTCATTCAGGCTCAAGGGAATGGAGGCTAAAGAGAAAAATACTGTATATATGAATCTATTTTGCAGCATAGAGCTCTATCAAATTCCATTACACAGTGTTGGAGTTTGGTTATAGCCCCAAAATTTAATCAAGCATCTTATCATACTATTGCCACCGATGATGAATTGCATGGTGCTCCGTGATCAATATGTATGTCGCAAATGCAGAACTAGTAGAAAACCACTGATGGTCCAGTGCCGGTATGTCTGGTATGTAGTATGTCTGTAAATATTAACAAAGGTAATATTTACAGGTTTAACTGTTAACATAAAATGTAAGTAAATTAGCCGTAAATTGTCTAATGAATTAATTAATCATAGAATTACTACAGCTGCAATGTTATGCTAAGATATCTTCAAATGGATCATGTCACATTAAAATATATGGGTGAATTTAGGTTTATTTCGGTTTTTATTTATTAAGTTATCCAGTGCAGTGCCCGGACAGTGCACACTGCACTGAGTCAAGGGGAAGTGAATTTGAAGTTCATACAGTGTCCTCCAGCATCAGCAAAGGTGGTCTGTTACAAAGTTTGGATGTCACAGTCAGTGGTTAAACTCTGATGTCACACACACTACCGTCAGGTTTCCACAGTGGAAGATGAAACTGCTGGTCACAGTTCGAATTGTTAACATTAACATTTACAGCATTTAGCAGACACTTTTATCCAAAGCAACTTACAATTAGTATATTTGTCAACAGTTGAACTGGTTAACCACAAGTTTTTGCAAGCAAATAACATTCTTCTAGAATAAGCGCAGCATCATGTAACAAGGTTACTTCACCTATGCATTTGCACCGAAAGCTACAATTCGCTCCTCAAAACAGTCAATAATTGCAATAGTCGAAAGTTATCATTGACTCTTCAAACAGTCAATAATTGCTAACTGCAAAGTGCTTAATATTCTTAGAACTGACAGAGTTCGCTAACAGAGTAGAAAGAAGGAATTATTTTATTATTATTTTTATATAAAAGGAAGGAAATGAGGATAGAATAAGGATTGTTATAGTGGGATTAGTGCTATGAGGTAGAAAGATCGGTGGCCGAGGTACCGAGATGGATTTTGAAGAGGTGGGTTTTAAGTCTCTTGCGGAAGATCGGTAGTGATTCTGCTGTTCTGACCGCTGCAGGAAGCTCATTCCACCATTGCAGCGCCAGGACAGAGAAGAGTCTGGACTGGGCTCTTAGCGGCGGAGGTGCCAGCCTGCCAGCCGAGGTGTTAGATCGAAGTGCTCTGGTTGGAATCTTAATATTGCTTGGCAGTAGAGCGGGGCAGTTCCTTTTGCTGCCTTGTAGGCCAACACTAATGTCTTGAATCGGTTGCAGGCTGAGACAGGGAGCCAGTGAAGGTCTCGGAAGAGGGGGGTTACGTGGG
Organism: Percopsis transmontana; assembly: GCA_025447815.1. Lineage (NCBI taxonomy): Eukaryota > Metazoa > Chordata > Actinopteri > Percopsiformes > Percopsidae > Percopsis > Percopsis transmontana. The sequence goes on from JAOEHI010000437.1 coordinate 2,281, forward strand.
AGAACTTTGGTTGGTTGAATACTAGACGGGCTGCTGCATTTTGGATTTGTTGTAAGGGTCTAGTAGCAGAGACCCTTAATCCGGCGAGTAGAGAGTTGCCGTAGTCTAGACGGGAGATTACTACAGCTTGGACTAGGAGCTGTGCTGCTTCGTTTGTGAAGAAAGGCCTTATCCTTTTGATTTTGTAGAGGGCAAATCTGCAGGCTCGGGTCGTTGCGGCAATGTTGGCTGCGCAGGACCGTTGATTGTCCAGGATAACTCCGAGGCTCTTTGCAGTTGGACAGGAGGACACTGAGATGTTCTCAAGGGTAATGGACAAGTCCATTTGAGGGCAGTTCTTTGCCGGGACATAGAGTATCTCTGTCTTTTCATGGTTGAGCTTGAGGTGATGCGAAGACATCCAAGCACTGATGTCAGCGAGACAATTAAAGATTCTGGTTGAGATCTGCGTGTCAGATGGGGGGAATGAAAGGTAGAGTTGGGTGTCGTCGGCATAGCTGTGGTAGGAGAATCCGTGAGAAGATATTACAGAGACAATAGATCTAGTGTGCAGTGAGAAGAGTAAGGGACCCAGCACAGATCCTTGCGGAATCCCAGTGGTGAGCGGGAGGGGTGTTTACATGTGGTAAGTGAACACTCACTATTTACGCAAGAACAAAAATAGCATTCAATTAATTAGCGAACATGATCAACTGGATGCTGTCATTACTAACAGCTGATTTAACTATTTGTGACAAGGCTATGTTTGAGTTTAGCAAAAATGCAAAAATTGCAAACTTATTGCATGGTGAAAACACCGATCATAAGCAAACAGTGCATAACATACAGTGTAGGCGACTTACGGATTCAAAATTCAACAGGGGAAGTTCCTCGGCACCAAAATCCTTCCCAATGCAATTTCAGTCTGATACACTCGGCCATACTGGAGAGGTCAAGATCCGGTAAATGCCTGCAGGCACAGTGCTTCTGGCATCGGGTGAGAGGTCAACATTTGCTAAATTGTCTTTTAATGATATATCTTTAGCTTTTCACATCCCAACAACTTGATACTCCACTAACTTGGGTCCTCAGCAATACACCAAGTTTGAAGTCGCTTGGATGAACGGTTGAGAAAAGCGAAAAACAGACAGAGATTCCTTGCTTTATAGTTAGATTAGATAGTATAGTTCGATTAGATTAGCAGGCTGGTACAGTGTACAGTATAGATAGGTGTATGTTATCAGTACTTATAGCAGGCTAGTATATAAACAGGTGTGTGTTATCAGTTCTATTAGCAGGCTAGTATATAGACAGGTGTGTGTTATAACCAGAAGGGGGTAAGTCCAACTTCAGAAAGTCCTTCCAGGTTTTCCTTCTGCTTGTTCACTTAACCAGGTGATTTTATTTACAGGGACTAATAACTGAAAGGACGTGGCTTCATGAATGCCAGCAGAGAGTTGGGGAAGGCTGCCTTCGGTGGCATGGTGTTGAAGAGAGGAGCACTGATAAGGCTTCAGTGATGAATGAGAGGGCCAGCACACCTGCTGCTCTTGCTAAGGAGGAAAGAGAAAGGCTGTTGATCTCAATTATTGATGGCTTTAAATGATGGCTCATGTTGAGGTTGTCCAGATAAGAGGTACAAGCTCCTTACGCAACATATGGAGGCACTCGCTCTAACAAGGAGAGAGTGTGGGTTCGCTTGGCTGCTTCGTGCGGTAAAGATGAACAAACATTAGTCCTGAAGGGCAAAGAGAGGGCACACACACACACGGACAGCTGGAGGACAGTTCTTCAACCTCAACTGCCCGATTTCTCCCTGCTCGGGCTTAATGTTATTGTAAATCTCTATTACTATGTATTGTGTCCTACTGTATATCAATATTTAGTTTACGCTGACAGCCATCCAGCTGTACAATGCCACCTGTAACTATGTCCCAAGGTGTGGCTGCTGTGTACTCACATTAATTCATTGCACCTGTTGGGTTGTGGGGGTATATATCCGAGTTTGTTTGGGGAATGGTCTTGGTTGTTGACTGTCGTTTGTCACAACATAATATTAGTTTATACAGCCTACAGAATAATGTGTCGTTTTTTGCTACATCGCTTCTCTGTGCAGGTCTACAGACGCTTTTATCCAAAGCGACTTACAATTACATGGTGCTATTACATGTAGCAGATAGGGGTTAAGCATCTTGCTCAAGGATGCTTACAAGTAGGCCAACTCTGGGGCTTGAACCCACGACCTTCTGGCTGCCCAACACCAAGACCACTAGTCTATTCTGTCCCAGTTTATTGTTTGTTCATTCTCGTCCACTTGCGCCTGTGCTCAGCCCACTTCATCCCGTTACAAGTATAGTATAAGATGGTAAATTAGTAGCCCAAGCTATAGCCTAAAAATGGACAACCCACTGTTTCCATTTTTTAGACTCGAATGTACATCTAACATGTTTCAAGCTTAGCACACTTGCTTCATGGGAAAGAGATCTCAGCTAGTGGAAGCAAGCTTCAGATGGAGAGTACTGTAAATGGAGACGAGTCATGATCAAAAGGGTTAGATTAATAATTTTGTGCAATGTTTTTATTTGTCTCCTTATTGCTGTTTAAGAAATTATATCGATGACCACTAGTTATTGGAAATATTTAATACATTCACCAAGCTGTATTGATTATTTACACCATTTATGGTACTGTCTGAATGTACATTGGCAGTCTAGTTAGTATATATGATTTATGTCATTTAACAGGGGAGAAAGATATGGTATTGACAACTCCCTCTGAAAGATCACTTTGTAGCTACAGGATATAGAAATTTCACGGAGACCTGCAACAGAGTCTCCCTCGTGATTTATGGTTTTGCAAGAAACAATAAGAGTACAAATACACACAGGCGAAACTAGATAAGACTGGAGTATTTAATAATGTCGTATTCATATTACTAAATCGTGGTTGATTTTTAATCACTTCAGTGTGATGCTGTTCATATTGTCTAATGGGATTGCTGATAATATGGATGTTGAATTCATCAGGTAAATGTGTGATCAACAATTATGGCCAAAATATGTCTCCACGCACCCAGACAGAGAATATTTATCACTCCTCTGTGCCACATCATTAAATCAAATCACTAGAGGTAAAGATAAGGGAATTATTTAATTACAAACAAGGGCTATTTATTTTGCACCCTGGCCTGACAATAACTGGTCAGCAGAGAGTTAGAGCCCTCTCTTGTATTACAAAGCCAATAAATCACCTCTGTTCTGTTCACATTGAGCAATAGGCTTGCAATTTGCCCACTAAAAATGAGCTAATTGTCCCTGTGAAAAGACACTCACAGGCAGCAGATGCAGGGAGGCCTGTGTTCAGTTTAAGGGACAACTTTTTTATGCATGGAAAAGAATGAAGCATGTCCACCTTGTCCGACAAAGAATCAAGATCCCCCTCCAGCTCCCCTGTACCTTGGGACCTTTTGGATGTCAGTGATGAAAAGAAATCATCTTCATCAGATAAATGTTGTCTCAGTTTGTTAGACTCCTCTGTTGGTATCTCAACTATGATCCCTCACGTACACCAAACCTGTGTATTGGCAGAATATCGTACATATAGACACATTTAAGTGCTTACAGGCATTGCCACAAAAAGGCAGCAAACCCCTTGTGCAGAATATCCCAAAGTTACAGAGGCAGTAGCTAAACTAAAATAATTCTGGACTAAAATTATCTTACTTGTTTCAATTAAGTCAGCTCTTTTAGTCCAAGAGGTCTTGGAACTTGAGCAGAATAATTGCAGCAGCAGTAAGTTGGGGATCTTCCATCATTCATCCAAAGCGCTTTTGAAGAACCTCCTGAACTGCTCTGATAAATGGTACAATAGGCACATCTTGCAAGACATCTGCCTTGAAATGACGAGAACTGTAGTATCATTAGGCTCATAATCCTTCCGTCTGACAGTTATGGCCCAAGCTTTCCTTAGTCCAGGATCGTTGGGGAACCTTTGACAAATGCCATCTCAAAATAACTTCTGGCATGTAGCTGAATGGTGCAGCCCGCCCATTAAGCTATCAGCATAAATATGGCTAACTATCTAATTTAGGCTAGCTAGCGTGTATAGTCTCAAGAGCACAAACACATTCCAGCTGATCATTTCTATGAAGTAAATTATACAAAGACAGGTCATTTTCAGGATACCGTAGTAGTCTGAAGCGATATTTCACATTCACTAATTTACATAACAGTAAAATATAATAAAATTAGCACTTACTTGTGAAAAGTTATCCTGCGAAGCCTTTTAGAATGTTTAGTTTGTTTGTACCGCCAAATGCCGCACATGCCTGCGGCACTTTTCCAAACGGTCTACTCTCTGACTCTTGACTGGTGACCGACCAATAGTGGCGACCACGCAGAAGCACGTCGAATCGCAAACCTGGTGTCTACGTCTTTATATCTATGGTCTCCACACCGAATACACTGGTTACCACCACCAGCCACACCAGCAATCTTGCTGTAAATAGCGCAAGTTTTCGTGTCACACTGCCGCCATGGAACATATTGTACTCAGTAATGGAGGGGTTTTAAAAAGTACAATAAAAATATACTTGCGTAAAAGTTAAATTATAGACTTTGAAAAGTTCTCAAAAGTACACAAAATCAACTTAATTACAGTAACGAGAGTATTTTGTAATTCGTTACTTCAACCCCTGGATTAGCATATATATGTTCCCATAGTTCACTTGTCCTTCTTGTTCTGGTAATAATTTAAAAAAATTCCTCTATGACCAGGTGGATATGAGTTGTACAAAATAAATAAATAAAAAATAAATAATTGGAGCTCTTATCCTAAGTACAAAAACGGCTAATGGATCAGTGGTTAAGAACATTTGCCTCTGTTTCCTTTTGTAAACATACTGGTTTTATGGTTATTGTGATTATCTCAGCAATTCAGCAAATTGGTTTCATCTCTCCTGTAATATTTTTTCGTATTTGGTGAGAAATAATGGTAAAGTAATGAGGTGGAAAATCTACAGTGGCACCCTTTGTATTTTAGAAACTTATACAGTTTTTACACTCTCCAAAATATAAATTTGCATGCGGATATTTGATTTGAAATTGAGTTTATAGATTCAATAGATTCAGCAGAGTTTAATCGTAAGTGTTTAAGACTAATTTGTCTCGCTGTGCTACGAGCAAGCAGACATTGTGCATCGTGTGACTGCTGTGATGTGGAGAGTGTGTATATTTGCGTTATAATTCCAGTTTTTAATGAATAATGCCCCTGGTGTTGGAGTCAGGCTGTTCTCTGCAGCCCTTTACCACACTATTAAGGGATACTTTATCAAACCTGGTGGGGAAATTCTGTTTTGGTGTTGCCCCTTTCCACAGGGGGGGGTCAGTGCCAAGTCATTTTATAGCACCTATGGTCAGGAGGTCTTGCTCAAGGGCACTTGAACAGAAACACTATTTGCAGACATAGGGAATTCATGGTTCAGGAGGAGTCCGGCTTGACATTTAGCATCCTGCTGCTATAACCTCCAAATCAGGAGAGCAAATCAGATACATCAGCGTTTTTTGTGTGCTTGTGACAATTAATTAATATAAACCTCCACCCTATTTCATTGGGGGTTTACAAAGGTTTAGGCCTATTTCACCTTGGTTGTGAGATTGCATTACAAGCACCCTGTTTAATTGTAACTCCTCACAGACTGGCGGTGTCAGTGTCGAATGAATGGAGGAGACAAGTCACAGGAATTTAATGAGCTCATGTAGTAGTACTCATTACCGTTTTACAATGATACAATCAGGACTTTGATTAGACACTATTAGAAGCTCATTGTGTACAGTGGGAGGTAGATTATGAGCTACAAAAAGTACAAACAGCAAAAACACGGATGAATGTTGCATCAAAAATTGGAATGCTGTCAGTAACAATCACGGTAAACTCATTTAATGTGGTAGGCTATATTGTCAAATGCCTACTTTCTTGTAGGCCTATGTGTTTAATCTCTATTCATTTAGTTAGTGTGAATTAATGTCTTGCAACTCAACACAACACATTGAGCCCTGCTTTATGAGATTTTCCACTTTCCTGAAGTCATTTCACAGTGTGCCCATGTGCACCCTCAAATCATGTGGCCCGTGGACCTCAATCAGCCCCAGGAAGCAGGAGGCGAAATGCTCGCCGCTGTTTGTCAATATTAGGATTGACAGGTGATAAATAGGCCTGCTATGGCCATTGATGAACAGCCGTGAGGTAGAACAGCGGGAGAGAGGCATTACTTTGATTTTTGATATTCACACATTCTGAATTCTATTTTTTCAGCATTATTGATGTTGCTGTTGTGGCTACTTTTCAGACATTTTTTGCCATGACACATATACAAATCTGCTATATTGATCTGTAGCCTTTATGACATTTATGAGGCAGACTTGCAATAAAGTAAACCACACAATGCTGTCACATAGGCCTACAGCTACTGTCAGCAGGGACAAGTTCATTTTCTGAAATTTTAAGTTTGGAGTGACATTTGTGTTGAAATTGCGTAATTACTAGGGGGGCGGGGGTATGGTCCCCCGGGAGAACATTTTGAGAAAAACTCAGTAAATAGTGCCTTCTAGTCACTTTCTGACAAAAAAACAGCACAACACATTTCTTAGGCTATAGCATAATGTTAAAATAGCCTACATCTTGGCTACACACCGTCCAGAACATAAACAATATTTTAACACCTTTTTGCTATAAATTGACTCTCAAATGCCAGTGGTAATCGTGTGCATGCTGTATCTTAGACTACCTCCGTAAAGCTGGCCCCCCATGTCATTAACAAAATAATAAAAGTATTGCTGCTAGTGACATCACACAGCCCGTCATCATTGTCCAAATCGCTCCAAAGTGGTCTCTATGTTTGTACTACGCTTGTTCTGGTTTGTGCCGTAAAAATATATATTTGTGCTGCTATATTTCGTAAGTTATTAATGATAATCATACGGTATTTTGTCCACTCCAAAGTGGAGAAAGGGGCTAAGTGACGATGTTAGACTTCTGTTTGTGCATAACCCCAGAAGAGAAATGATGGGCTACCCCCTTTCGAAAATTAAATCAAAACATTCTTAAAAGAATCAAATGGGTGGATTTTAACCCTTTTTATAAACAAACATGTTTTATAGACGACTATGACTAAAAATGCAACTCAAGTTATTGTTTTTGTTTTTTAAATAAACGACTTTGAATTGCAGTTGCAGCTCGTCAAAAGTAGGGGGTGCTGTAGCACCCCCAGGACCCCCAGTTTCCGCGTCCCTGACTGTCAATACAAAACAGGCCTATTTGTTCCAGAGTTGTCATGGAGATTTCAAAACTCTTTCACTCTGCATAAGTGCAAAGTGAGCTATGTTGGCTTTGTATGTAGCCTGCAGACACGAGGCACTAATGAGGGAGTTCAGTCTTGTGATTTCTCAGCTGGTTCAGTGTAACTGTAAAAGCAGGCAACGCCTACACGCACAATACACAATTTAAAAGTTACTTACAATAGCAACAACTGGCAACAAATTCATGTTTTTCCAAGTTGTATTCCACACACAGAGATGCGCTGTAAAAATGTGCAGTCCACAGTTTGACAGCCAACTACGGGCTGAGAGGCTCTGATCCTCCCACACCCCCACCCTGCTGCTTTCAAACAAACTCTCCTCCGCTCTCTCACCGCGTGCGTCAACGATCGCTCTCTGGTGCAAGGTACAAAGCGCACGGCGAGCTGGCCGCTTTTGCCACTGTCGAAGCACCTTCCTAACGAAGATCTCGTCAGGTTTATACCGGAAATATAGGGAACTCCTTTAGGACAATATATAATCTGGCGACTGAATATGGATGTGGAGAATGAATAAGCGATAGTTGATGACAGTTTTTGTTAGAAACCTTACTGCTGTTAAGTTCGTCTCGCTCGCGTTTTGTGGTATGTGTTTCATGTGCTTGCGCGCAACAGTGAGGTAGACTTCTTAGGCTAAGTATTGGATCCCAGATGCACGGAGCGTGCGCGTTGATGTGTCCCGTGCATGAGGCAGCCGGGGTCGCTGTGTGAGCCCGGCAGAAGCGGTCTGGAGTGGGACATGATTCCTCCTCATTCCCACAAGTGGAAGGGTGCTTGGATTATCTGTGTGGAGATGCTGCTGTTACCAGTGCTGTGGTTTTTACCTCTGGTTCAACCGGCCCCTTCTGTTACGAGCGAACAGTTGGACACGGGGGTGGTAAGTGTTGCCTTTTTCCTCCCGAGAATTTTGAACCGACCGTTGCCGCGATGAGTAGCCTGGGGCTTTACGATTTTGTCGTTAAATATACGACCAAGCATGATACTGTTTAAGATTTGAACTACTGACAGCTCGCCAACAGAATATAACATAGACAGTTGTGGCAGCATTCCTCTTGTGGCACCGATAGGCTACATAATCCCAAATTTACGCAGTAAGGGAATACGTGATAGGCTACGTGAAAGGACTCACACAGTAGGCTATGGCATCGGGCACATATGAAAATACACTGTCCAGCGTGTCCATACATGATACCCGATGCCAAGTTTAAACAATGGTTATTTTAGACGACGGCACACATCTCAGTCAGAAAATACTCGGCTGTTGGAATGTGCAGTCCCTGGGATCGTGTAAAAGGGTCTTTTTCATCTTAAAAATAGGTTAAAGTAGGGGGAAAAGTCTGAAATAACGCCACAGCCTATTATATTAGTCGCATACATACACGTTCCCCAGCGGATTACAACAGAGTAGATGGCAAATGTCCACATTAAGGCGGGCGCACAGCTTCACCAGTAACGTTTTAACCTCCGGCTTCCCACTGTCACTATAGCCTTCCAACAATGTAAATAGGTGGTCTCTGCAAAGGAGATAAACCCTTTATTATGGTTATGAGAGCCAGTCATTCTCTATAAATCACTTTCATAGTGAAGAAGCCTTTTATCATTCATCCGTCAATTTCACTTGTCTTAAATAAATTGACATAAAGTACTAATTTTGACACCCCATCTTTTCTTCTAAGCTCTACACTCAAGGCTGTACCCGGAAAACTACAGTTAGTGTTAGTTAGTGTATCTTTTACGTGCCAACCAAGAGCACAAAACAAGTCCTGTATGTTTTCCTGACAGATCATTTATATTTTTTAGTTTGTACATTTACATTTACATAGTTTTTTTTGACACATGTACGCGTGTGTGTGCACGCGCGTGTATGCGAATGAGGATAGCTCAGGTGTTCCAGAAAGGAAAAGGGACACACACAGCATTGGTAGTTCTTCATAAAAAGAGACATGATCAGTTGAATGTCCTCGTACTGTCAATCATGACACACAGAGCAGATGTATATTTGCATGTGTGAAGGGAGACGGAAGGGGCAAATCCCTTTCTCTGTGTGCCATGTGTGAGACAGGGATACAGAAAGAGAGAGTATGCGAAATGTGTGTGTGTGTTTGTGGCAATAGCTAGTGTAGACAGGCATAGAAATGTTTGTCAAATGTATTCAGTGGGCCCTTAATCACATTGCAGTCTCAAAGGGCTGCATAGGCCCACATTTCATATGGAAACAACCCACATTTCCCTGTACTTTATCCTCTCATTGGGCAACAAAAAACACACCACAATACCAAGATGGAAGAAACCTCGGAAAGGGATTACAAAGGGAGTCCAACCAACCAAGCAAACCGAATATTGTGTGTATATGATAGTGTAGGTTTTGTCTGTTTGTTTGCGTACATGCTCTTGTGTGCGTGCATGTGTGTTTTAGGACATTCCATGATTAATTATTTTCCCTCTGGGTAGTCACAGTTATGCCCACCAAGTGTGATAAAACAAATAAACAAAGCATCCTTCTTGCTTTGTCAAGCAGGTGTCTTTGAAGATGAGAGCTCACATCCTGAAAGCATATTATACACCACTGAGTCCATTTGGGAGTGTGGAAAAGGCGGTTTAAAAAGGGCTAACGTGGCTAAAAAGTAGGGATGGGGGAAAAAAGATTCATGTGAGTATCGCGATACTGTTCTTCTGCAATTTTTATATCATCAGGTTGACTAAAAAATCTGTTCCTTTTTTTTTTTTTTTTGGCAAGCTTTCAGAGCTTCCAGAGCGAGCTTTCTTCTACTACACATTGGGGCAGGGTAGTCTAGTAGTCTAGGTGTTGGACTCCTCAGCTAGAAGGCTGTGGGTTCGATCCTCGGAGGTGAGCTTGAGCAAGATGCCTAACCCCTACCTGCTCCATGTAATTGTACGTCGCTTTGGATAAAAGCGTATGCTAAATGACATAATTGTAACATTTTGAAGTTCAGTACATATGCGTGTTCAAGGCATGAATATAGAGTCTATTATTATCTAATATAGCTTTGGATACACGAGGCTGTGTGCAACGTGCCCTCCTGGCCCCCCATTATGCATACAGTCATTGAACATGATTTATAATAACATTGTTTAAACAGTCCGGTGTGCGATTGCCTGCGGTGGTGAGTCACTTGCAGTGGAAACGTGAGGGGTGAAGTTAGCCATGATGTTGCATAGCATGAGCAGCCCTCGTCACGAGGATTCCACTGTCAGGTCCGCTGATTCCATCGTACAATGGGCTACGGAAGGGCTACAGAAACGTTTGGTCACGCAGTGTATGTCTGGCTTTAGTCATTAAAAAGACTGTATAGCTCGTACGCACACACACACACAATGTCTGCTGTGGTCTTTTAACACTAGAACTGCCAGGGTGGGCTGTATACTGAAATCCGCCGACAGGTCAAATTTACCTGTGCGCCTAGTGCATTTCTAGTGCCAAAAATAGTTTCCTCCTTGCTACTCTATTAGATCAGCTCTTAGAATATCAAGCACTTTGCCGGCATTTAGGCTGCTAGCAATTAATGACTGTTTTGCAGGAGTGAATGATAACTTTCGACTGAATGATAACTTTCTGGGGGAAAGGCTGGGGGACTTAAATATTTTATTAAAACGCAACAGGTAAACTTTACCCCGTGGCGTTAACATAGAAGTAGCTAGAAAGTTTCCTAAAATGTCTTTCAACTGCGTTACTTAATAGATAATTAATTAACAGTAGAAAATCACTCCAACTGAGATTAAACTGTGAAGTTCTGCAGTTGATAATTTATAATAAATCTTCCTGGGTGGGTATCTGTATAACATAAAAAATCTGTTCAGTCGAGGGAAATTGCTGTCATTACAGTTTCTTTTTGGTATTATCTTGGGTCTGTGTTTGTTTGTGTGTGTTTTACATTGTTCACCATTGAAGTCCTCTTATTACTCCTGGTGATTGTCAGTGATAACCAGACCGTGCCACATTTTGTTGTAATTTTTCTTTCTTTAATGAGAACACCATCTGGCCTTGTCTCCACCACAGCATGGCGTGTTCATCCACCCTGCTCAAGAGGCCAAAATATTGACATCTCATATGTCTGTCCCGGCCACTACCAGGGCCCCATTAGCTTCCTCTTGGCCTCAAATTAGACTCCAGTCCAGAAGTGACACA
>JAOEHI010000439.1:0-13755 GCA_025447815.1 Percopsis transmontana
TCCTTCCTTCCTTCCTTCCTTCCTTCCTTCTCTCCTTACACCCCCCTACCTTCCTTCTCTCATAATCATTCCATAATCTCTGTCTTCCCCCCCCCCCCCAGGCGTAACTGTGACTCAGAGTGCAGTGATGGTGAGGAGGACTTCTACTACACGGAGATGAAGCTCAACACAGACTCGGTGGCCGACAGCTTGAGCAGTCTGTCCCCGGTCTCGCCCTCCTCCGCCCATGGCCCGCCCCCGCCCAGCCAGCCCAGCGAGCCCCCCCACAGGCCCCCCCACAGGCCCCCGCCCCAGGCCGGTGAAGCCCGGGAGCACCACGGCACCACCAACGGCAACGGCACCACGCCACTCAGCCGCTCGGCGCCGAGCGCCCTCTACCTCATCCACTCTGACCACGCCTACCAGGTGAGGCCACGCCCCCCGTGTGCATACTGTACGTGCGTGTTCACGTCGGGTTGAACTGTTGGTTGGACCGCCATTGCCTGCCACCTAGGTGACAACTGCCACAAAGTAACAAAAACAGAAAAAAAAGTTGCATTCTAAATTTTAAATACATTTTAAAAATATATAATTTGTGTGTGTATATATGTGTGTGTGTGTGTGTATATATATATATATATATATATATATATATGTATGTGTGTGTATATATATATATATATATGTGTATATTACGGTTTATCTGATGTGTCGAGATTGTGCTAGTTAGGGTTTACCTGTTAAAATTGAAGCCCAATGCTTTATATTTGATTATTGTGGAAAGAGTAAACATGTTTAAACAATGTTTTTAGGATATAGGACACAGCTATACAGAAAGGGTACAGTATAGTGTGTGTGTGAAGGTGTGCGTGTGTGTATAGTTCCGTGTATGCAGAATTATCAGTGGGATGTAAATGGACAACCTGCCTTCACAGAGAGCCAAAGTGACATGATGGTTTGCGTCAACACAGCTTTCCCAGCATGCATGCTGTGTTTACCCTCACCATCCTCCCAATCCCTTTTCCTCCCTCATTCTCTCCTTTGTCGTATTTTTTTTTTTTTTTTTGTCATGGAAGGACAGAGCAATAATGTGATTCAGTACGCCCTTTGTTGTCTCATTAATGACTGACGCATGAACAGTGGCTAGCCAAAACGACACACTCGTCACTGGTGCCACCTGACTCCAGCCTGTTCCCACTTGAATAGTTTTACTTGCTATAAATACCTGATTGAGACCCCAGCATCTAAACTGACTGACACACATTAATTCAATAAAACGTTTTCTGCTAAAACATGCAGATGTATGGATGTTCACGCTTGCCGGAACATGCATGCGTGTTATTAGTGTGTCTGTGAGGGTGCTCGTGACTGTTCCATTATGTGTTCTCCGAATGCTAGGAAGGAGTCTTGCCTAGCCTCTGAAGGACCTGAGTGTGGGTGTGGTTTAGCCCTGTCTGTGTGCGCGAGGGAATGTTTGGTGGGACTTGGGGATTGGGAACAGGTGTGGGCCAATTAATGATTACCTGTCTCCCACAGTAAAAAGGAGCACAGAACTGACAGCTTGGGATAGACGCCAGCAAACCAGGAAGCTGGCGGGTCGAGGAAGCAGGACCTGATAACTATCCTGTTCAACTACATTTACAGTCCTGTGTGTTTTTTACATTATTGCTGACTGGAGTAATAGTATGTTTGTATGTATGTATGTATGTAGAAATTTTCAGTTAACAGATCTATTTTGCATAATGTAAAAATACATTTCCCTTTTAGAGCATAGTTACACTCCCTACATTCCCCTGGTGGTGCTTTCTCAAATTGTCATTCATTCTTTTTAATGGGCTTATTCATGTTATAATAAATACTACAGAGGTTTAAAAAAAAAAAAAAAAAATAGTAGGCTTTAAATTTTACATGCCAGCACACTGACTCACTCACACACACAAACACACACACGGCAATGTATTCAGGATGTGCCCGTCACCTGTCTTTCTCCTTAAAACCAATCTGGGGAATTGGCCTGGCTAGTCAAATGTTACTGCGAAAGTGCCAATGCCATCACAACAGTGGCTCTGTGTAGGAGAGCGATCAGCTACACGCATAGCCTACACACACTTACCATGTGACAGTCACTAAATGTGTCAACAGAAGTGTGTTGTGCTGTAGTTTTAAACCTGTTAGTGTCAAGTGTGGTGAAACACACCAGGCAGGCTGAAATGAACGCAAGTCACTTGTTATCGATGAGGTCTGACAAGAAAGGGCAGCTGCCCATTAGTATAAAATATGAAGTCCATCTGTATTTAATAGCGCTGCTTGACACAGATATTTAATTTAAAAAAAATGTGTGGTCCTGAATTTTTAACATTTTGTCTTTTGCCTGCGGTTGTGAAGTGTAATCATACAGTGGAATTTAGATGTTTCAGCCAACGCATGGTTGCATTTTAGCTAACTGAAAGCACTTACTCCCTCTGTGCCTGGTTTCTCTGTGAGATAACATGTCATTAATGAGATAATCGAGCCCACCGCCATTATCGCTACACTTTTTAATGAGCTGTACACAGCAAGGCCGCCAGGAATGAGGCATCAGACAATAACATCCATTTCCTGTCGACATGCGCTAACGCCCCGCTCGTGTGTCTAAATCAAGGACAATAACAAAACCGTTTAATTACAATTTTCAGTAAACCTGTTAACTTCAGTAAACAAGCCAATTAATGTTTCTCTTTCCATTATGGTTTATAAAGCCTGCTGGCTGGTTTGTGTGCGTGTGTTTTATAACGTTCAATGTAGCATTAACAAGTGTGTGTGTGTGTGTGTGTGTGTGTGTGGTGGGGGTGGGGGAAGCTTATGCAGCATCTCCATCATGAGAAAGGGCTACGATGTTTGACCTGCTTGACTCGGGTGATGAATCATTTATCAAAAGCGCATGCACTGGCGTTCTAGCCAAGGAGAGATGTGCAGGCAAGGGCCGGGGGGCGGGGGTGGTTGTACCAGAGAAGACGTAGAGTTGGTTATCTGGATGAAGAGCTGGAGATCCAAACGGTGGCTTGACGGGTACGAGTAGCACTGGGAATTATGCTACGCTTGCGAATATTCTTTCTTGGCAAAGTGTGATGTTTCTACTATAATTTCAGCAAAGTGTTGCGTTGTTAAGAGTGCCTTTAAATAGCGTGTGGCTGGGTTTTGGAAATAAAATTTGGGATGAAGATATTTGTTCTTTGCAAAAGTACTGAACCAGTATCACGTGTGGTGATGTGTGAATTAAATCCCTCTAAAAGTAGCACCTTAAACTTCTTATAGACAGGAAAGGCATTACCAGCTCTTACCAGCGGCACTTGATGTAATTTAGACACCAGATCAAAAACACAACTGCAAATGCAAATTGGCAGTAAGTTGAATCATTTTTTTTACTTCAACCCACCATAAATAGCAGCGAAACTGACATTTATACATACTTTTATATCAAAATACTGTGGACGGTCTGTTTAGCGTTTTGATTCTTTCTTCTGCATTGGCATTTCAACAAAACATTCGCTGTTACCCTCCTGTCAACATCTCTCTCTCTCTCTCTCTCTTCCCCCCCCCTCCTCCATCTCCACACAATGCACGTTCTCTTACTTATTGTCTCTTGACTTCATAGAGCACTGGTGATAGCATAGACTGTATAAATAAATGGACAAACCCTCCGTGACGTCACCCATAGATTTTCTGAAGAATGGGTTTGAAGCCAAGTGTGCAGGCTCGGGCCGTCACCATCTTGGCAGTGTCAGACTCCCGCCTAACTCTCGGCTATGTATAATGAATGGATAAATTGATGATGATATAATTTCAACTGATGGGTTATATATAAATATTCTCCCCCCGTACAGTCATGAATGGGGAAACTAGCTATAGAGACCAAAACCGTTTTTTGTGCCAGGCTGTAAATATGTTTATTTCTGCTGTAAAGTTGGACATTTTTAACATGGGGGTCTATGGGGATTGACTCTCTTTTGGAGCCAGCCTCAAGCGGCCATTCAAGGAACTGCAAGTTTTGGCACTTCCTTATTGGCTTAATTTCTAAGACTTGAATGTTGCCACTTGGGTGGTAGCTGTTTAAGATCTTCTGTTTATCCCAATTGTATATGATCTCCATTTTCACAAGCCATCTCCCCATAACTCTCTCTCACACAGGGGGTGGCCAAAGAAGGACACCGCCGTCCAGGCTTCTTAAAAATGTTCTCAATAGACATTGGTAAGGCAGCAAAAGGAGCTGTACCCACTCTACCTCCAAGCAATGGTAAGATTCCAAACCCCAGCCCGAGCACTTCGATCCACCACCTCGGCTGGCAGGCTGACACCTCAATCGCTACGAGCAGCGCATAAGAGTCGCGCAGCCCAGTCCAGACTCTTCTCTGTCCTGGTGCTGCAATGGTGGAATGAGCTCCCTGCAGCAGTCAGAACAGCACTACCGATCTACTTAAAACCCACCTCTTCAAGATCCACCTCGGTACCTCGGCCACCGATCTTTCTACCTCATAGCACCAATCCCACTAACAAAAGTCCTCTATAACAATCCTTGTTCTATCCTTCTTTAAAAAAAAAATTTATTAAAAAAACATATTCTTGAGTAATGTACTAAGTGAAGTAACCTTATGACATGATGCTGTCCTTATTCTAGGAGAATGTTATTTGCTTGCAAAAACTGGTGGTTAACCAGTTTAACAGTTGACAAATGTACTGATTGTAAGTGGCTTTGGGTAAAAGTGTCTGCTAAATGCTGTAAATGTATATTCGCTGTTGGCACGCGGCGAATAATGCCATTTCCCGTTCAAGTGCTCCAATTTTGGCTTTAGCACAAGTCTTTCCAATATGCCTCTTGAATTGTCCGACTTTGAGACTTTGCCCTGCTAGCTCTCTGCTGAGAGAAATGGGTTAAGAAAACCAGTGAAGGATAGAGGAGAGGGGTGAAGTGGAGGTAGATAAGGATAGGCATATGGGGATGCGGTTGGCTCGAGGCGTTTCTCGTGTTGGGCAGCTTGGACTGGCTCTGTCAGCAAACAGGAGCTCAGGTGGAGCATTAGCGCTGCCCTACGATACATCACACAGCTATTTTCAGGACCACGCTGTGGGTTCATGGTTTACTTTGGGTCATCATTGGCAGTTACTACAGGAAAATTTATGAACACTATAGAGAGGGAGGTGATTTCTTTCCCAGCCTATCGCCACTTTCTTTCATTTGCAGTATTTAGAATGTGTTTTTATCCAAAGCGACTTACAATATGTACATTTGTCAATAGCTGAATAGGTCATAGTAAGCAAACAACATTCTGTTGGAGTAAGCATGTCATCAGGGCTAACTATACATTTCACAACATGCATTATCTATTAACATATACCATTCAATGTCTGTGTTGTATTTATTTACGCAGAAAATCTTTCCTTGAGGCCTCTTGCTGTTCAGATGGATTTGACGGTTGATGGTTGGCCAGCTTCCTGTCACGTGTACTTCAGCCACCTGCTTACGTACGCCGTCTTGTTCTTATTGTCAGATTAATTTTCCTCTGTTGTGTGACGCGCGGCTGTTGATGGCTTTTTTGTTTATTTTGTTATTTTTGCTGTTGTTAGAAATGTTTTTGGTGGGGTCGCTCTGGGTCGCTCCCCAAAGCATTTTGGCTACTACTTTTGTGTCCGACAGTTGGATGTTTCTCAGGATGGCCCGCAGCTAACGGGGCAACGCTGGCACGTCTTGGTGTTTATGAGACAGCGGGCATGTGTTCGGTCCCACCTGGCAGGGAGAGATGGGGTGGGGGGGAGGGAGGATGGTGTGAATGAGAGGCCTGTTGTGACACTGTGGGGAGCGGGCGGGCATATTGGAAAGCAGCAGGTGTTTCCACCAGTCCCGGAGGCCGCCTCAAACTAGAGAGAAGCTCTGATTGGCTGCCGGTCAAGACGGACAGGGGCAGCGACTACGGAGCTCTGCCAAGGTCCCGGCCGGACCAGGGTGCACCTGGCCCCCGCGTCACATGACCGGAGACGTCTCAGACAGACCCTGGTGTGTGTGTGTGTGTGTGTGTGTGTGTGTGTGTGCACGCTTGTGTGCGCGGTTGCTTTGAAGTCTTTAATGCTAGCTTGTTTTTGTTGTGACCACATGAAGAGTCAACAGAGCCAGTGGGAGGGGAGTTATCTGTTTGCCAGTCGCCATACATGGCTGCATTTCAGAGAGGGGCCACTTTGTTGTTTTTCGGTTGTTTTTCCTCAACTAAGTGGGTTTCACTCTCGTATCCCTCTGAACTCTCTGGGGGGAGTCCTCTTGCTGTGGAAATAGCAATGAAACGCCCACTGAATGAGACACTCCATAACCCCACACCCAAAGCAACCAACTCTTCATCTCCTATATCCTTCATCTGGGTTTCAGAGTGTTTACCCAGAAGGCAGTGCAAACAATTGGCCACAGGGCTCCACTGCCACCACTGTCTGCTGGATTCCATGCAGCTTTCTAGAATGTTAGGGAAGTGAATAAAGCATTAACAAAAGTGTGGGAAAGCTAGTGTTGTGAAAACGCTGCGACTGGACTCGTTTGTTGGGGGGGTGCCAGTGGAACACATTTGCACGGCTAATGTGCAAATGTATAATTAATAGGCAAACTGTAGATCCCTTACCCTGGGCCATTTTAAAGGCATGTTGAGCCATCCACTCCCCCCAAGATACTAAATGGGTTTTAGAGGCAGCAGACGGTGTAATGACAGAATATTTTCATGGTCGCAGTTCACACTGATGACATGCAACAGCATTGTAAAAAACAGTAGATAGGGGTTTTCAGTACTGCATGAAATGGTTGTAACGGTGTATTTGCTGTTGGATTTATTCATAGCATTATGTAGTATTTGCAGTTCGCTCCTCATTTGGCAAAATGTTTTTTTTCTTGTATTCGCACAGTAGGTGAGCAGAAGGAGAAATGGAATTGGCGGGGAAAAACATCACCTCTGCCAGGATTCTTGATAGCAGGTTGGCTTGCCTGCTTCCTCAAGGAAGGCCGACATTGTTTGGGCACAGCTTAAGGCATATTTATCATCTGTTCAGAGACAAGATTCGATAATGACTCTCAACTCTGTCTTCCTTAATGATTTCTTTGCTCCACGGATTCTTCTCCGTGACCCAGAGTGACCACTGGCGCTGACCAGGAAAAGGGAAATTGCCCCGCAGGATATTTATACTAACCTCCGGTCAAAGCCAGCCCTCTGAAAGAAATTTCCAAACTTGGCAATAAAAGCCTAGAGGAAAATGAAGAGAGATAAGGGAGATAACCAGTGTTGGGGTCGTTACTCAAAAAAAGTACTGTATTGCACATTACTCTACAGGGAGTAATGCATTACTTTACTTACTCCCTGTAGAAAGTAATTCATTACACTCGGCAACATCGCCTGAGATGCATTGTCATGTACCGTAATTGCCAGTTATTAACAATAAAACGTTAAACCTGCCCACATATCAGAACAAATCCCATACCTTAATAAGGAGAACATACAAAAGATCTTTCTTTTATTCTCTTTAATAAAATAATACTACAAAGCCGACAGCAAAGTCGGTAAAACCAGCCAAAAGAGCACTTCACAGAAAAATGTTGTGGCGAGAACAAGGCTCAATTGTAAGTAACCACATAATTGTTCGATTAGCAACTGTTGTGAAAAAGATTTATTTCTCTGCATCAAGACAAAAAGGGGAAATCGATGGGAGCTGTTGACGCCAAGCTCAAGGCTCACTTTTTCTTCTTCTCTGACACTATTTCTTAATCTCTTTCGCTCAGTCTTTGCCCAAGTGGGCGGTATACGTGCACACTTAAAACTCTCCTAACTACGGGCTTTCGGACGTGGTGTCCGGCTCCTTTCACCCTATTAATTTAATGCTCAAAGTAAAACCTTCACGTGTCACTCAAGATGGGTTTTTTTAGATCCAGGGAGGCCTTTGTGTTTGCCGTGAAATCCAGTGACCCATTCTGTGTGTGTGTGTGTGTGTGTGTGTGATGAACAGATGGCACAAGGACACCTCTGTGTCAGCGATGCACAGCTCAGCAGTGATCACATGGCCTCACGTCTGTAAATAATTAGTGCCACCGCTGTGCGTGAAAGACGCTGTGTGTGTGTGTACACAGCTGTACAATGCATGAGTTGTTTTTTTAGTGTGTATCTGCTTGTGAGAGTGCGATTCTTTGCCCGTGCGAGTGGGCTGCTATACGTGCGCGCGCACGCACCTCTTTATCGGTGTGCTGCTCGTGGGGTTGTGCGCGCACCGCGTTAGCTTGCAGTGTTGCTTGTGGCGGGCTGTCTGTGTGTGTCAACACGCTTGTGTCAACCTCTCAAGGCTTGTTGCGTCATGCAACGTGTTACAATGCGCCTCCCCTCCTCGACACGGGAGACTGCTGCCTCCTATCTTCCGCCTCTTTCATACACATCAAGCTCTCGTCAGCAAGACACGACTTAGATGCTAAACTCGGCCTCCCTGTTTCCAAGATACGGAGACAGCCTCGCTTCCATGTGATGCTCACCTTGTTGCCTGTCGCCGTCATCGATGTTACCCGCCCACGCATGTGCTTCACCTCTGGACTGTCCCTCGCTCACACTGGCATCCGATGTGCACACACAACCGCACTCACACAAACGGACAAATATGCACAAATGCTTGCGTGCACATGCACACCGTCATACACGTGTGCACGTGAAGACGCTCGTGCGCGCGAAATCAGCATATATACACACACACACAGCCACCATGTAGGCTTACGCACTGAAACCACACGCACAGATCTGCACATAACCATTCGCAACCAATTAAGTAAAGATCTGAAATGAAATCACAAACACGGGCTAATTTGCTTGGCACTGGGACAGAGAACACTTCTCCGCTCATAAATGGCCATTTTACAACAAGCTTCAGTCATTGTCTTCGGAAAAGAAGCAATCAGCACCATAGATAAAGACTAAATTATACAAGAATAGGAAATGGAGAGAAGAAAAACAGATCGGAGAGGCGGAAGTGGAGTTAAAGAAAGAGAACGAGCCAACTTGCCTTTGAATACGAGTACTATATATATATATATATATATATAATTTTACATGATGTTTAAACAGGCAATTCATTTTTTAAACACTTCTATTTCCTTGGCAAGCACATTCTGCGCTGGGTTAGAAAGGGTAATTTTTCACTGCTGTACCCCGGCTCAGACGTAAATGCAATGAGGAGATATTGCTCTTACCATTACCGTAATGTAATACTAAAATTATGCCAATCACTCAAGTTTCTTAGTCTGAGAACATGTACTGAATATTTAAGCAAAAACATTGTATATACAGACCTGAAATAGGCTTACTGAAAATATGTTATCATTCCCTTTATTGAGAATAGGACATGTAGCCTCACATAAAGTTCAACGCTTATGGAAAGCATTTCCATTAGCATCAAGCACCATGACATTTATGAAAATTTAATATACCATCTATTAGCTTAATTTGAGTGGCATCTGAAAGGTTGCCATGCATTTTCCAGAAGCCTTTTTATTTTGCTGTTTAATATAAACTCAAAACTTGGTTTGACAGGCGTATTGGTTTTAGAAGCCCCTGTGCCAACGGAACTGAGTTAATGAAAAAGCCCTTAACGATAATTATAATAAAATTATTACGAAAATTTAGGTTGAAGGACTGCGATTGAAGTAATGTGTCAAGGAGTAGAATAAATACTGGTAATGTAATAGGTCTACAGCATGCTTAGCTGTTTTAAACTTGGTTATCTTGGTTGCTGGTTTCATTTATAAAGTAGCTCACATTAATGCACAGTGAATGCTGACACACATACCTTAACTTAAATGTGTGTTTTGCCGTGGGTGTTTTGTGTCAGTTTTGCTTAGCCTGTCTCCCTGTAGAGACTAGCAGCTACCTTGTTAGCATTCTAAAATGGAAAGGTCCCTTGACTATGTGTGGCGTAGGCTACTATCTACAGTAGCTAGCTCTACTCCACTGAGCCTCTTGGAGATGTGCCACAGGTGATGGCTTGCTGCTGGCTTTCTCCAGGGCTCGCTTATGAATCGGGACCACTCTCTATGCTGGAACACAACCCTGGGGCTCTCGCGTCCTTCTACCCCCTCCATTTGTTGTGATTCATCTAAAAATGTAATTGGAAAAATTACCAATTTAGCATGCATGTGCAGGACTTCACTTGTTGAAAGAGTCTGTTTACCTAGCTTTGACACGTATATTTTAGATTGTCTTTGGCCCACCCAGACCTCTTAATACAATACAGCATGCTATGCTATAGCCTACAGTGCTATATATCCTTATGTTATTCTGTAGCTACTCTACTTGACTATGCTTACTTCAGTCTAGTATAGTATTATACTATACATTATACAACTCCTTGGAAAATGTTGGGACGGTATGTAAAATGCAAATAAAAAAAGCGGTGATTTCTACATTTACTTTGACTTTTGACTTTAATTGCAGACCATATGAACACAAGGTATTTATTAGGTATTTATTATTTAATCTAGGGCTAGTAATGAGGTAAAATAATTAAATAACAATGTTATTTGAAACAGGTGATGTCAACAGGTGATTGTAATCATGATTTTGGTACAAAAGCAGCATCCAGGAAAGGCCTTGTCTTTATTAAATAGATACTATATTTGTCCCCGTGGGGAAATTGGTTTGCAGCACAATTACAAGGCATTTCATCACAACATCAGAGTGACTAATAGACATACACATACAGTACCACTCACCTTGCAAAAGATTTGGCTGGCTAGGCCAGCGGAACATCCTGCTTATAATTATATCATTGCCTGTACCTGTTTAAAAACTTAATGGCTTTTACATTTTCAGTTACAGCATTTTAGCAGACGCTTTTATCCAAAGCACCTTTGTCAACAGCTGAATAGGTCATACACCGTCGTCATCATAAGCAAACAACATTCTGTTAGGATAATGACAGCAGCATTAGTGGTTAGTTTTCTAAGAGCTGATCTAAGAGCAGGATATTTTATTAATGTATTATTTTTATCATATATAGATAGAGAACTTCTGTGGGAGTGTTATGAGGTGGAGAGGTCACTTGTTGGGGTTCACGTCCGGGTGCGCGTCCAGCACGGGCTCCCTGTCGCGCTCTCGCCCCGTGCACTCCCACCGCACACCTGTTTGGCGTTGGGTCATCTGCGCACCTGGGGCTTGTTAGTTAGATTATTTAAGTTATTGTTTCTGCTGTCAACGTGTGTGTGTGTGTGTGTGTGTGTGTGTGTGTTCGTTCCCCGTTTTGGAATATTAAAACGACGAGCTACGCTCGCATAACCTGCAACTCCTCGGCTCTCGTGTGTCTCCTGTTCTGCGCCTCCACTTTCTCCCACACTCGCACCTCACATTTGGGCTACCGAGGTAGATTCGGAAGAGGTGAGTTTTAAGCCTCTTGCGGAACACGGGTTGTGCCTATGCTGTCCTGAATGCTGCCAGAAGCTCTTTCCACCAAAAGTTCTCTAAAAAGCCATTAAGACTCTTGCAGCCTCGTAGTGATGGAGGTGCCAGCCGACCAGCTCAAGGGTCTTGGCTTGTGGAACAAATGAAAGTTTTTATCTATTTTTAGTGAATAAAGGGGGGACAATATCATCACCCAGATGGCAACAATTCAAGAGGGTGCCTCTTGTCTCCCACAATGTTGTTTGCCCTGTTCATCATTCTGTCTCTGTAGATGGATTACTTGTAATCCCTGACAGTTTACTAAACCAGCAGATGATGCAGAAGGCCAGAACACTTTCAATAAAAGCACAGTGAAACATTTCAAGCATTTCTTAAAGTACATTCTTGTGTGTTAGTGTTTGAGGTCAGTCTACAGGTCCCATTTCAGCTTGTGGTGGAGCACAATGGCAAGTAACAAGTTATATTGGCTCCCTATTGATAAAGGTTTCTGAGGTCGCTGGACATCTCTGTGGTTTTAGTGGTGCTTAGGGGGAGGCTTGACTTCTCACACCAGTTTAGGAAGTAGTCCAGAACTGGCCCATGGTCCTCCTCCCCATCATATAGGAGGCTCACCAAGGCGGTATTGTCTGCATACTTCATAAAGTGTCTATTAGGTACGGTGCTAGTGCAAGAGTTGTTATACAAAATAAACAAAGGTGACAAAACACATCCCTTTCGGAGCAAAGATGGGCCGAGGATCGCCAGTTTGCCAACAAATGCATGAGAAAATTATTGAAATGTTTGCTTAATGTTGCTCAAAGAAAGATGGGAAGGGATTGTCTTGTTGGATGTCTCACCCTCTATGGTGCATAACATAATTCAAAGATTCAAGGAGTCTGGAGGAATTTCAGAGCGTAAAGAGCAAGGGAGCAAGCCTATAAGCTAAACACCCGTGATCTCCGATCCCTTCAGACGGGACTGCATCAAGACCCGTCCTTCATCTATAGCTGAGGATTACTTTGGCAAACCTCTGTCAAGCGCGACAATACCTAGTTACAGCCACAGATGCCTGTTAAAACTTCCTCTGCCAAAAGGAAGCCTTATGTTAACTGTGTCCAGAAGCGCCGTCGACTTTTTGGGCTCGGAGGCATCTGGGATGGATCATCACACAGAAGAAATGTTACTTACATTAGAAATGGACAGCGTGTGCTCCGTGCTGAAAAAAGACGAAAAAGATCATCCAGACTGTTACCAGAAAAAGCCGGGTATGACAATGTATGGGGTTGTCAGTGTGTCAGGTATTTTGCACTTCTGTGATGGCTCCGTTAATGCCGAAAAGAACATACGGGATTTTGGAGCAGTCCCGACCTGTCCCAAATGGAGAATGTGTGGGGCATTTTGAAACGCAAAATGCGACAACGAAGACCCCGTACACACCTTAAGATGTGTTTGCAGGAAGAATGGGACTAAATTACAACGCTTCTTTTAAGGATTGTGAAAACAAATGGCAACATTGCAAAGTGGTAAATGCTTTAAGTGCTTTATTTTGAAAAAACTAAAATTCATGAGGTATAATAATATGCTGTTTTGTTTTCAGTGTAATACAGGTCAAATATAACTTACAAATCACTGTTTTCAGTATTAATTTTAACAACTTTTTCTATAATGTTATACTATATTTTTGACTAAACTAAATATTTACAATATGCTATCATAGCCCTGCAATACTATGCTATAGGCTACATGCTACAGTAGGGTCTATCTGAATTTAATAGAATGACGCTTGCATTAGCCTACTGCTTGTGGCTGTGAGTGGCAATCACTTATACAAGGCCAATAGGGATGAACCGTGTCATTGCAATGTCAAGAAGGGATCTTAAATGGTCGTGTCCTTCAACTCGCAGTTTTGACATTAACGCAGTCAAAACTGCGTTAATGTTATTATAATCCCCTCATGGGTTATTAAGGAAAGAAGTGGCATAGGTCTGATTAAGTTGTTGAGTTGTAAATAAGTGTTAACACTGACAAATGTAGTACAGTATATCACTTTTTTTTCCTGTAATTTATTTATTTTGGTGGTTTTATTGGGCGGAGGATCGGCAGTGATTCATGTGTTGTTCAGGGAGGAGGCCGCAAGTCTTGCTGACATGAGTCACCCATCAACACGAGTTATGTCCACCCAAACACAATGCTCGGAGCAAAGCAAGCCATAAACCAGGCTTGGGTCATTAACACACACATGCGCTCTCTCTGTCTTTCTCTCTCTCTCTCTCTCTCTCTCTCTCTCTCTCTCTCTCTCTATCTCTGTCTCAGTCTCTATCTGTCTTTCTATATATGTGTTAAAAAAAAAATTTAATATGTTGACTAA
>JAOEHI010000440.1:2401-13755 GCA_025447815.1 Percopsis transmontana
TCTATCTATCTATCTATCTATTTGTCTGTCTATCTATCTATCTATCTATCTATCTATCTATCTATCTATCTATCTATTTGTCTGTCTATCTATCTTCTAGTCTCTCTCCTGGGTAAATGTTTCATTGGACCAACTGGCTTCCGTCTTATCACATGGCAATATCATTAATGTGCCGTGCAATCTTGCCAGACCAGGAGCTGTCATCCTTTCCCTAGCCTGTGTGATTGCCCGGGTCCATCTCGGGCCCCTAATGCTCCGCGCATTGCTCAAGGCTCACACTGGGCATTCACATCAGTGAGAATACAGGTCACCGGTGGCTCACGTTGTGAAACAGTGTGAGAGTGTTGGGAATTCGGCGTGACCGTCTAGAAACTGCAGGCTAAGCGGGGCGAACTCTTTTGGGGAGTCAAGCATGTTATCAAGCGCGTAGGTTTTAATTATTGCATATCTATGGCATATCTTTGGGGTGTCTCCCTGCTTGTCACCGTTCTGTGTCATCATAGCCCTAGAGAGAGGGGGGACTAGTGATCATGCTCAACATAAATAATAAGTAATTTCTCATATGAACTGCTCTTTGTCGTCCTGCTTAACATCAATTGCTTCGGGCTCACACCTGTCTAAAACGGGTAATCCCTTTCGTTTGGGATCCATTTGGAATTCCCAGAGAGGTCAGGTCACCTGACACCTGTTCAAAGAAAGCCGCTCTATATTTTGATAATGAATTGCATTCATTGCATCCGTGTTATATTTACAAAGTAACTCAATCCAAAAACCTGACCCCCATACCCTAAACTAAAGGACCATACATTGCTTTAGCTCTTCTATTAATCTAGACCTGCTGCTTCTGCTTTCCAATGAGGTCCCAAAATGTACTCGGAGGTGTTGTTGAGTTTTTATTTTATAACATCTATATTTTTAAAGACAATATGTATTATAACTGGGGGTATTTATCGATGACTCCCATATCAACTGGGTTACTGCGCAGTGGAAGGACTACTAAAGGGTGAAGGACCATAGCAAAGGTAGAGGAAGAAAGTGGCTACTGGATGTGTGGAGCCAACGGCTGGGGATAATAATGATCTATAAGCGGCGTCATCGCACAGAACATCAAGGTAACGAGAGAAGAAAAGAGATTGAAAGAGCCTTCACAAGACTCCCAGCAGTTGGAGACATGCTCTAATGGAAGTAGATTGAGCAATAAAACAAACGCTTCTTTGTGGTGGCTGTGATGCTGGTGAAATGATTGTGAGGTTAAGAGGTGTGTGTGTGTGTAGTACTTGTGTAGTACTTGTGTAGTACTTGTGTAGTACTTGTAATAACTATTATTTACATTATTAATGATGGCATTATTATTCCGATTTCAGGAGCATGCATACAGCTTATTCCGGATAAAACGTCTCAATTTGAGTTTTTAATGGCAGTTTGTTTATGCAGTTGTCATGTAATCATCTAAATCGAATGCCGTCTTTTTCAGAATATGGAAAATTGGAATACTGCGTGCAAGTCCCGTTGATGGGCTGATTAGCATGGGCTGTCATCAGCAGAGCAACCAAACCGCTTGGCTGTGTCCTTTCTTCATGGGATCCCAGAGCAGATGAACGTGGTACACGCCCGCGGGCACGGTACTCTGGGCCCAGAATGGAAGCACTAACACACACACCTTTTCGTCCCGTCATTTATATCTCGATGGGTCCCGCCCTGCGACGAATGCTGATTCCTGTCAAGGTTAAAGCTACTGTACCCGGACGAGGGAAAGACACCATGAAGCTAGTGTACTGTGGCATTTTGGCGGCTCGGACACGCACAGCAAAACAGCAAGACACCGACCCACTTGTATAGGGCCACAGCAATCCAGTTACGTTCATGGAGAGTTCTGTATACGTCGAATAGATTTTATTTACAATAACGTCATTTTAATTCCCAACCAGGAACCAATCAGCTAGTTTACTGTGTGGTTCAAACCGAAAACGGACCACTGTTGTGTTACGATGATTGACAGAAATTGTATGACGAAAAATGCCCAAGATGCAGTCTGATTAGACAACAAGAAGTACCCTTTGGTCTGTTGTCTGAGCAGGGACAATAAAGAGCCCGGACAAGTTAGGTGCTATTCCAGATCATAAGGAAGTGATGTCTTTATCTGGGATTGAAACTTTTTTCTTTCTTTTGCCTTCATTTCTGTCTTGAAATGTATTCTGTCAGAGCATAAAGGAATGCCTCACATAAAGATGGTATTTATCTGGCATCCACAAAGACCGTCAGTTTGACTGTCAGGATGGCCTTGTAATGCACACTGCTTTGTCATAGCGGCTTTCAACAGTGAAACCACAGAAAATGTCCTCTGTACAAAGCCACTTCGACAGAATGGAGCTATTCACCCTTGTGTTTGGCAGCAAACTGTCGGGCAGAGGTCACTTAGACAAAAAAATAAAAAGGAACCTGAGAGATTTGAAAGGTTCCAACAACGTGGAACATTCTGTACCATGTCAGTGTATGATAAAGATAGGTGAGTCTTCATGTAGGATATGGTCTTTTATGTGGATTTCAAACATGAGGTTACAGTAAGTGCTTCGTCATTTCACAATGGAAAGCACCTCTATATTTTCATTTATCATTAAATACTACCAATGCATGAATCCAGTCAGTTTGTCCAAGGATTTGTGTCATTATCAGCTATGTACTGAAATGATTATGTTGGTTAACATGTCGGTTGTACAATACAAACTACACTACTGTAATAGCAAAATCCTCTATTTCCAAACTGGACTCTCTGCACATTTCATGACAGTTACGCCAATGGGGGAGCAACCTTTGTCTCCTTGGTAACCTGTAACCTGAATCATTTCCCTGGAAGAGCATAACGGTCGGCTATGCTTAAGGAAGAAACCATCTGTTGTCTTTGCTCCAGTGCCTTCAGTGAACAAGACGCCGCTATAAGCTAGGCCCACTGAACATTTTAGTGTATCTTGGAAAGAGTGAATAGGGACAGACTCGTTTTTAATCTCCTATGTAGCCTATGTTATTTTTCTGCACAGTTAAGTGGTAACCAGGGGCAGCGGAGTTTGCTGCGGTATGTACCACATACGAGGCGTTTCCAATGTCATAGTTTGAGTGTTGTTACAGTAATGGTCATCTAATCTCGTCTATTTCCCCCCAGCGCTAATGCTGCTATTATGGCCCCTGGCGTGTTCCGGGACCCGCACGCCACACACTGCTCTCTCTCGTGGCTGTCACCCGCGAGGCTCGGTGTCAGCGAGCGAGTCATTTAAAGCATTCTCGCGGATGGTTCGAGTGTCACACCTGAAACGAAGCCGGTAAACGAAGCCCGCACTCTTGTCGCCTGAGTCATCGCGGTCGCGGCAGTTACGCCGATCTTATTAGATGGCACTTATCTTGATTTAAATGCCACACCACAGCGGAGTGTTCGGTCCCGCGAGCATGCTTTCATTCATCCACTAGCCTACGTCCGCTTTCTACTTACATGACAGTGAAGGATATGAAAGTTTATAGCAGGTGCACTCAGACCCTATAGTATTGTTTCCCCGTAATATAGGTCTAATGTTGTGTAGCACAACCAAACTTATTGCTTTCGTAATGAGACACTTTGTTTCACATTGTTGACACTTCTCACCGGGGTTATAATGCAGTTTAATAGACAACTGTTCAAGCCTTCAAAAAACATGATGATTCTTCTTTTTACAAAATGGCAAACGTGTGTGTTTAAAAAAAAATGAAAACAAACAGGTTGCCAGCATTACCTGCAAAGGTTACTTCCTGTAAAACGTTTAAGTAACACATACATAGATATAGTCTCTCACTATGGTGTGACATTCTCATATGTGTTTCTCATTTCTCATGCTTTTTTGAGGGGTTGAACGGTTGCCCCTTTGGGCTGTTATAATAGAAGTGGTGGGTTTCACAATGCTAAAGCTAAAGCTGAGCTCGTGCTACGCACCATTAGAAAATGACAGGGAACGCCATTATTATCACTTCTTGAAGCTATCCTCTATTAAAGTTATTAGATTGCTTGGTGGCTATAATTGACTCCCCATGGATGGCCCCATGGATGGCCCCATAGACATCGTGCAGTATAAACCTGGCGGTTATCTCCACACGCTACCTGTTGTGCTACAGGGGACAGCTGTGACATCGGCAGGGAAACCAGTCATGTGAACATGGATCCCAGCTGGACGCATACCTCAGGGTGACACAGTGTCAGGAGAAGCCAGAAAGTCGTGGGTTCGAGCCCCAGAGGTGGCCTACCTGTAAGCATCCTTGAGCAAGAATCCTAATGGTTGACAAGTGTACTAATTGTAAGTCGCTTTGGATAAAAGCGTCTGCTAAATGCTGTAGCTGTAAATGAGTCGACAGTTGAATGTTGTGGCTTCAAAAAAAAGTGGCTTCATGGCCGCTGTGATTACTTACAGGGCCTACTGTGGGCTCCTTATAAGCAGGTACGACATAGATGTAAGTCACCATTCCTCAACTTGACGGTATTTACCTATAGGTCATATGCATTTACAGTGTGTAGATGTGTCTGCCTTCCTAAAGGGATAATGTTGAATTTCTATGGAGTTTATAGGCCTATTGAATATCTATAAATACACGCCGCCCTTCACTCGCTTGAGGGGATTGACCAGCTCAGGTCAAATATTAGATTGTCCAATCCATCATTTCTGGTGACAGAGAAGGACAGTCATTTGTTCCGCGGCCTGAAGACTGTTGTCGGCCCCTTTGAGGCTTCCCTTTCAAATCACCGTTTTAGTTTTCTGCTCAGCAGTGATGTTGACGACGATTGGTGCTCTACATATTACTGTGTGGCTAACCCGTCCTCTACGGGTTCTCCTATATAGCGAACCCACAGATATAAGCAAAGAGGTAGGGTAGTCCACTCCAGGGTTCGTAGGCTACGTCCCCATGGGCCTATACCTGAATAGACATGGTTTAATACTTTAGTAACTGCACTCACTGTAAGTTGCTTTAGATAAAGGTGAACAGGGCCAAAACACATTTATTTCCGAAAGCATCTGAACCTAATGCAACTCTTCATTGTGCCAGTGGATTGCCACGCCACACACTACATGTAGGAACTCTCACAAAAATAGACACTTCTCAGGCAGCCGTCAGTGGGAGTTTCTTTGTGCAGAGAAAGGAAAGTTTAGAAAAGCATCTGACACACTATTTATCTGCTTGTGTCACACACACACACACACACACACACACACACACACACACACACACACACACACACACACACACACACACACACAGCCTGTTCTTGTGTCATCGTTGGTTGGGGTTCTGAAGGTGGACGCTCTGGAGCCCGGCGACAGAGGTTTGTCGCTCGCGCATCTGGACACGTCTCCTTCGCAGGCCTGCGCCTGTTTCCATGGCGACCAGAGTAAAGATAGCTCGTTGTATGGCGACTGATTGCCGAACGTGAGCAGAGGAACGAGCCGGCACCGGGGGCGGTGAGTTGGGAGGGATAGATAAAAGTCTGAATGGGAATGTTGTGTTTGATGTGAAACACAGGCATGCAGGCGAACTTTCAGGCGATTCGCTAAAATCAACCGTGTGTTTTGTGTCCCGTCTGATGTTGAGGAAAGAGAAATGTTTGCGCTTGACACACACACTGAAGTGAAAACAGAACAGGAAACAGATCCGTTAAAAGATAAATCAAATGTGATTCTCTCACACTGCGTTTATCTTAACTCTTAACGTGATACACGGTATTCCATCGTTTTACTTAACAATTTTACATAATGTTATTTGAGCATGCACTTTAGAAAGCCCAGAGAAGGCTCCACAAATACAGACTTCAAACTAGAGTTTTTCCACACAGTAAAACATATGAACTTGGACCAAAACACTTGACAGTTTGAGAACAAGATGGAGAAGCACAGCTTTTGGATTACCATGACTCTTAACAAGTAACTGCAACCGCAATGTACTTTTACAATAGACAAAAAAATACATGTTCTGAGTCCCAAAAAATATATAAATGAATATCTTTTCATAAACACAATGCTGTCCTAAAAATACACATTAAATTATCCCTTTGTTGATTCAAAGAGCAAAGCAGTGTGTCTACTACACGGTAAGGATTGTGGGTGCAAGCTAACAAATGACAGCTAACCCATTCACCGCACAGGTTACAACCAAGACGTTCCTTGGACTGACTGTGCTAGAATTCGCTAATCTTCGCTATAGAGCTTTAACTGCATCAATACTGTCTTTGCTCTTTGGACTTTCACGCCCCCCCCCCCCCATCCTCCCCCTGTGTGCTGGAATAAGTGGGTTAGAATCACAGTGTGGATCGGCACATCGAGATTTGGATGCTTATTGCAAATCTGATCCAATTGTTTTTATATGGAGCTGCTACTAAACAGATGTAGCCAAAAGTGAGGCCTTTTTCTGCACACTTTATTATATGCTACAAGGAATGGCCCCTTAGTTCGTTTGGATGTAAAATTGGTAATACACAGTAATGTACTACCCTTTTTTGTATAACCTTCATAACCTACTGTATATTTCTGGAGTACTGATATGAGATAGATGGATGCACAATGAATCCAGATGGCTACCATGTACTGCGCATCCCGAATAGCACATCTTATCTCAGGGGCTGAAAGAGCCCCATTAAATGCCACTGAGCTGCATTTACATATTGCAGAGATTACCCTAATAACACATGGCCAAGCACTTCATTAATCTATTGAATATTACCGATGGGAAACAACGATGACCGTAATGTCACATTTATTCAACTTATTTACAGTGCAGAAGGACTAACTTGAAGCGATAGTCTCTCTGTGCTGTGTATACTGTATGCGAGGATTTCATACATCAATACACTTCATTTTTAGAACACAAGGTGCCTTAACTGGTACTTTTTAATACAGGTATTGCCAGCAGGGATACCGCACCAGGTCACTTGATTGACACGCAACACAATTCTGTTCTCTCACCCGCCTTCGAACGGCCAGCTTATTGGATGGACCCTCGTGACCGAGATGTGCTGTTTTGTTTCCTTATGTACAATATCTACACAATAGGACTTTGTGTTTTATCTTCTGTCTTTTGCTGTGTGGCAGTCCAATACAAGTCCAAAACAGGGGGCGGAATTATCAGGGAAGGTCCATTTCCCAGAATTGTCCTCGATCACAAACCCGTCTCCCGCTCAGTAAACCTGAGAGTGGGGACACTTGTCAGTCAGTGGTTTGTGAGTCCGTCCAGTGTTGCTAATGTCCTGTATGAACGGGATCCGCGCCCTCTGCTGGTTTCCGTGCTGGTGACAGTCTTATCCACTCCCGTTCAAATAGGAACTGAATTGTCTGAACAAAATATAAGTAGGTCACATCTCTATATATCTCTAAATATCTGTCTCTGGTGAGCTTGTAATAGAACCGACATGCAGTACTCTTTACTGGGAATTTATGTATTAGAACTGTAACTGTAACTGTAACTGTAGTAACAGATATTGTACAATTTATTACCGTAGTCTACAATTATGTATGTTAAACACTTCATTATATTTTGCAATTCTTTGGTGGAGGTGATTCAATAATTTGTTGTGCAGAAACATTCAGAACATTTGTTATTTTAATTGGTCAACTTTTTGGCAAGCTATGGGTGAGCTTCGTGCATTTAAATGCGAGTCTGTTGCTAGGCAACCTTCTGCTACTGGCGCGCTTCTTCCAAAGGCAGACACTAGTATCTCTACCCCTAATGGCTGCCCTCGGAGCAACACACGTCGTGGGTCAAAAACCATCACTAAGAAATAAATACAATAAGGCCAGATTCAATGCTACGTGATGACATTTGTGTTAAGTAAAAAAAATATATTGGAATTCAAGTGATGTTGGTGGCATGGTTGTTTCTCTTTGCAGAGAACCTCCTGTGATTTATCCCTACTCCACTTGGAGTTATTGAATGACCCCCGTTGCAGTTCACACACACACACACACACGGAACAAAACAAAAGCACAGTTTCTGACTGAGAGGGTCTGACTCACACGACCATTCAGAAATGTTACCTCTTAGACAGGCCCCTGCCCTCCCACGGGGCCATTAAGAAAGAACGCTGCTTTCTGCTTGCGTGAAACCAGTAAAGACAACCTCTTTGGAGTTATCTGCGAGTGAACAACCAGAGACATCTTTTACACGGCGACAATCCATCAATGGAAAACAGGGGAACCTGCAGCGGTGACGCATAAACCCGCATGCAGAGGGGGAACAATACACTTTCTGTGTAGCTAACGTCTCGTCTCCGTGGGGGGGGGGGAAACAACAACAACAACAACAACAAAAGAGAAGCCTTTCCTGACAGTCTCTGACACAGTGCTTGCAGATGGTGCAGGATGATCCATGCAAACATGAACAGGCCCAGCAGCAGCAAGGTAAGGGTGGCAGGTTGGGTGTGTGATTCAAGTGCGTTTGCGCGAGGAGAATTCAGTCTGAAAGAAGCCCTCCCTTCGCGCTGACTTTCCAACTAAACACAAATAATCTAGCGAACGAAAGACAAAGGTCAGTTGTATGAGGTAAAGAAATAAAAAGACAAAGTGACATCTCTGTTTTTGGAAGCACGTCTTTCTTGGAGTATCTAAATATAGCAACTTCTAATATCCCTGATTATTAATAAGTCTTTTATTAAATAACGTGACTGCTAGCAGCCACCAGTCATTATTTTATTGCAATCTTTTTCTTTTTTCTTAAAGTAAAACAATATTTAACTAGATAGCGACACAGGGCTAAGGAGATATTTTAGGACACTAAGAACTAAGCTTAGCACATCAACCCCTCCGTGAAGGAAGTATATAAGGATTTATTTAGGCAGATCAAGCTGCTTTTATTAGTCTTAGCCACAAGTACAAGTACCTAACCATTATCACACAAGATCTACTGCAGAGATAGTTGGGGGGTGGAGGTGTTAGCAGATGCTTTGTCTCAGAGGATAGATGGAATGGGGGAGCGCGTGCGTCTTAGCGGGCAGGGCGATCCGTAGGGCGAAGACACGGGCGACAGCCTCAAGGCGTTACCGGCGGCGACGCCCGCAATATTGTTTAAGCTCCGGGATTTCTCATGGCCTTCGGATGGAGAGCGGCAAGAGCGGTGGTGGTGGAGGTGGACATGAACACACACATGGCGGGCAGGCGGGCAGGCGAGGCGGGCAGTCCGTCAACGTTCCAAGTCCCAAGCCAGCCAAGTGAGCGGAGACAGGGGTGAGATAGGGGGTGAGACAGGGGGTGAGACAGGGGGTGAGACAGGGGTGAGACAGGGGTGAGACAGGGGTGAGACAGGGGGTGAGACAGGGCAACAGTATTACACCATATGGTGGTGGCTCTCAAACTGTGGGTCGTGGGATGCTTCTGGGGTGGGGGGAGGGGGGGGGGGTGAAGGGAGGTCGCAAGATAAAATAAAATGTAATTAAAATAAAACCACAACAAAAACATTTTGAATTTCAAACATTTGAGAAAGAAAAAAATATGTTTTGTTTTCTTTAATAAAAATGTGCACACTGTATATTTCTTTAATGGTGTTCATGGTTTGTTTATATATTTTTTATTTTTGTGCTATTAAAAGAAGTGGTTAGCAAGCGATGAACCTCTTCTTTTAGCGGGCCATGGCACAAACAGTTTGAGAACCACTGCCATAAAAAGTGCAAGTGCATGAACACACCATGTTTCATAAACTGTAATAGGCTAATGGTCATTCAATATTCATTCAGTTTCTTAAAAATGTCACGCAACTGGGTCACAATTAAAATATGATTGCTTGGTCTTTAGTATTTCCCGGGTAACTGATGAAAACGGAGACCTGCCATAATGTGTCATAATAATGTGTCAACATTCAATACTGCATCTGTTTACTACAGATACGTAGAAATGTTTACTTGCATTTGGCACAGAAGGTTCACAAATGGAACAGTATAACGTAGAATGGCAACTATTTTCAGAAAGTGACTTCAACCAACAAAGAAAGTGGCTTCATATTAACCATAGACAAAGTTGTGGTTAAATTATGGTAATATAAAAACCTAACAAACTGTGGTGCCTGTTAGTTTTTCTCTTCTGCACTGGCCAAGGGACTGTGACTCACTATACCTTGATACAGTAAGAGTTTAAAACTCCACCTTCTGATAGATATGATAGTAGCCTACCAACCTGTCAGTTTTTTTTTTTTTAGCTTGATTCCCATTGTGAAGCATGCATGTCGTTATCAGACCCAACAAGGATAAATTAAGGTAAAACATGTGACCAGGATAGCTTGTGCAAAATCAAATTAAACAAGCAACCCAGAGAAGCCAGATCATTAGCCAGGACATGCTTCTTCAAGTCTTATGAATAACTAATTGAAATGTTGACTCATTGGCATACATGTGGCTCTCTGTAGAGGGTTTGGAGCATTCTTTTCACATGCC
Organism: Percopsis transmontana; assembly: GCA_025447815.1. NCBI lineage: Eukaryota > Metazoa > Chordata > Actinopteri > Percopsiformes > Percopsidae > Percopsis > Percopsis transmontana. The sequence goes on from JAOEHI010000440.1 coordinate 12,822, forward strand.
AGAACATCCACAGGCTGAATTTTAATTGGGGGTTTAGTATTATGACCTTGTAATGTTTTCCGAGACAAACTCACTAAAGCAATGTCAATTAAACAAAGCTGAGTCCTTGGATTTGCCAATACTCTCCTTGAATAATTACAGTCAATTACCTGTATGTGCTGCAAGTAAACCCACTAAGAGCAGGAACGTGTCGAGAGGCAGTTAATGTCTTATAGTTGCTTAACACACTTATCACAATCCTCATGAATGCCTCTACACGTGAGACACTGCAGGCTCTTTAGGTTACACAAAAATCTATAAAAATGATACCTGAAATAATACCTTTAATTTGCCACTAGAGGCTGTTGTGTTTGCTTGAGGCACATTGTGGACAATGCTGCTTTTGGACATGAGTTTGGCCCCTCCAATATATCTTTAGGGGATCACATACCTGCTACGATGGGTTAGCTAGCCTAAACGATCCCAGTGGCCATGCTTTACGCACAGTGCCGTACGCTGACTATAAACTTCGAGGCATATCACCTGTTTTGCGGATGCTCCCATCAGTGGGGCAGTTGTAGTCACTGGCGGCCAGCAGAAAACATGTGCCCCCGCTCCTTCTGTCCTGCTCCCTCGTGCTGGAGCGCCGCATGTGTGTCCGCTCGTCCGGGGAGAGAGTCAGGACACTCCCCTCGCTGCAGTCCCCCGACAGCACTGTGGGTGGAGGGGGGGGGGGGGGGGACAAATGGTGGCCGGACTGGAAGGGGGGGGGTTGATACGGCAGGGCGGTGGGAGGCCCGCTAACATCAAACAGCCCCGGCCCCCCCCACCCCCCCCCCCCCCCCGGGCCCGGCCCCGCCGCCCCCCCCCCCGGGGGCCTATTTTAAAACAACGCTACTGTTCTCTCCAAGCGGCAGAGCCACAAGTTCATTAAAACTTCCAGTGTGAACGCGAG
>JAOEHI010000441.1:0-13751 GCA_025447815.1 Percopsis transmontana
TATATTTATATAGATTATTTCAGACATATATATTAATATATTATTATAGATAGAGAGAGAGAGAGAGAGAGAGAGAGAGAGAGAGAGAGAGAGAGAGAGAGAGAGAGAGACTCTCATTGGAAGCTTTACAGAATATCACCAGGTTCTGCTTTGTGACACTGAATAGATGAAAAGGAATAAATGCATGAGGCAGGTTTGAAGAGAAAGGGCTATCCAGAAAAGACAAGCACAGAGTTGACTGGCAAAGTGAGATGTTGATGTGACGGGTCTCGTAACATTTAAATTAACAATTTATGCCACTGTCATGCCTGGAGGGGGAGGTATTTTAGATTGGTTCAATATCTGTTGCTGTTTCGGTCCCACATGTGTTTATATAAAGGGTGGCATGCTAAAAATGTCTTTCCTCAGATACAGTAACACTTTGGATTACCGTTGTTTTAAAGCGTCAAGTCTTAAACTTTTTCATATAAATAAATGGCCGCTTCTCATTAACTATTGAAATAATGATTCAGCCTATGCCTCATTTAATAAAGCAGCTGATCTTTTGCTTGTAGCTTAACATTTTAGCAAAGCAGACTAAATTCAATTAAATTTCCCGTTTCGTAAAGCAGTGGTGGCCATTACGTTACATACAAAAAAAAACATCTATTACACCATCATGCTTACATATTACTTAGTACTTACGCAGCATGGCAGCAAGCCAGTTCCCATGGAGCACTCGGAGGTGATGGCTGGTTTGGGAGGCGGAGGCCGCTGCAGGTCCAGGCATTTTAGATGCCATGATGTTTTATTTAAGCTTGTGGGAGATGTAATGGTGTTGAGACAGAAATGCAGCATGTTCCTCTGATGCTGTGATGGGGGTTAGAGTGCAAACCAGGGTAAGAGACCCATAACAAAATCATTATTTCAGGAGAAGAGAAGCAGAGCCTCAGATGTGGGCCCACACTGCTTAGGTATGCACGGTCAGAACAACAGCAAGTTGTCACCAGCAGGTTCTTAAATTGAGACAGTATTCCAGCCCGAGTTTGTTGTAGAACATTTGAAGTACACTGACAGCTGTTCACACAGAAGTAAGGGCTTTTAAGTTTATCCTCGACTGTAATTTGAAATTGCATATGGAGGGAATTCATTTAACTACAATAACCTAAAAAGATGTTTAATTCTCCCTTTTGGATTCAACGTTTTATTAATATTTTAGGAAGGGACACTGCTTTATCGGTACTCTTCTTGTGGTTAAAACCAGTGTTACAACACCTTTTTTGTTTTGAAACTCTGACAGCATTCCTCTCTACTCCCCATACACCTCTGCTCAGTTCAGCTTTGTGTATACAAAAAACATATTGCATCATGCCTAGCAGCTAGCAGCATGCTAATGTCTTGACCTCCCTAACAATTAAAATGACGAATATCAAAAGCATTAGCATTAGAAATGAATTTAGGCGGACCACAGTGGCAAGGTGTATTGACCAGGGTCTCCATCATCTCTCCCACTGTCTGTTCACAGGCAATTTTGTTAAAGGCTCTTGATGCTTGCAAACTGCTTACGGCGGCTGTAAATACATCTCTCCAGACACCAAATCGATTGTCTAATCTAATTGAGGAGCAGAGGTTGTGAAGATGTTACAGGAGAAATATAGAAGGTCTACTATGCATTTACAATATGCCACTTTGAATATGAAATGTGGATATTGATGATGAAATGCGTCAACATACAAGTAATTTTCTATTGGTTCATATCGCAAATGAATATTGGCATAAACATTTAATACATTGCTGATTCTTACTGGCTGAAACATTGTACTGGAATGTTCTGGTAGGATGTAGAAGTACACTGGCACACAAACATGGATAAATAGGAAAACAGTGGTGCGCTGATAGCTGCCCGAGTGCAGTTCCTTGTATGGGGCCAACAGTACCAGAACCACTCATTTGTCTCTGGAGATAGAGGGGATGCACAGTTCCCACTGTACTCAGTCGCTCCTTATTTCAATTCCACTGCGTAAGCTAGACTCCACTACACAATTGATAGTGTGTAATTATTGGCCACAAGGGGGTTGGATGTGATGAGCAAAAATAGGTACCCCAAAAAAAACCCCTATAAAACTATATACCTGCGGGCAGGTGCTTTATCCAGTTATGCATTGGTGGTGGTCCAAATTTGTTGAATATACTGTTCCTCAACTCATTTCATGGCAATTGGAGACAAAATGCTAATTCAGCTCAGTTATAGAGCCTAAATGTTGTCTGCATTTCAGTAACAATATACTTACTAATGACTAATCTAAGGTTTCTGATTTAAAAAAGGTGGCCTTGGTACAGTGATGAACTTTTTATACCAAACCATCAAACCAGATGTTATATTATTACTTGGGCGGTTGACATGATTCTCCTAATATGAATGAGGATATGAATGGGGAATTTATGCTAGGCAAGGTTAAAAAGGGGCGTGTGCGCCAAGTGACGTCAAAGTTAAGCTCTCTATTATGCATGTACTACATATGAAAATACCCTGCCCAAACGGGAGATTTTGAAATACTTTAGTAATTTCTGACATTGTATCAGTAATTCTTATAAAATCCTGTTTTGCGTAGGTGTCATCAGATATCTTGTATTGTAGATGCACTCGTTAGTTGCAAGAGTAGAAATTAGAATTGTAAGCCATTTCGGGTAGGCTGATATGGTTCCATATCTTGGATTTTCTGCCCTTTACAAAGGGAAATCTCAACACTGACAAAGTCAAAATGTGCCAGGAATTGCTCAAGCCCTTGGATCAGTGGAAACCTACAAGATTGTGCTTGTTTATTGTTTGAATTAGATATGTAGTTAGCTCAGTGGTTGACTCAGGTGGATGTGTGTACAGGTGACTGTGGTTCCATTGAAGACTGCAACGTCTCGGCTCGGGCGTGGCTTTATTTTATTTTTTTGTATCACCTTGTTTTGCACTGTGAGAAAGCAAACCATATAATGAGACCACAAATGGAACGTTTTCCTGTGAAAAGCCAAATGTGATCCAGCTTTAGAGCTAGTCTTGTATAAGGAAGTACCACGGCTGTTTGTAAAATCATTTACATAAAAGGTTGAAGCTGTTCAGGATTTTGTTTTATCCGTCTTCAGCCATCCGTATCCTGAGATTCCGCATGCAATGTACATCAAATTGTTTTTGGCGTGTAAGCCCTCCTTTTCACCTCGGCCTTTCGTGTCTGTTGAAAGAGACAGGCCATTGAAGAGAGACACTTTTCGAAGTGCCTCAAAATGCAGACAGAGAAGACATTCCTAAATTGGCCCGTTTGCCTCAGACCCGTGCTTTTGTAGGGAGGGAAGAGTTTTGTTTTTTTTTGCGAACACAATACTTGTCTTGACAAGGGGATCTTGGAAAAACAAATAACCTTTCGTTTCCTGGCAGTTCGTTAAGAAAACTTTTTTGTCCATCATTTGCCACTTTGTGGAGAAATATCTTTGCACTTTTTTGTTTATAGTGAAACTATTTGACGCATGGTTTTATAGGACTCGTTGTGCCAAAGGCCAAACACTGTAGTTTTTCAGCCTGTCGCTGCTCTGAATAAAATTATGTTTTTCTCGATTAATCAGAACGTCTGCACACACCTCTCCTTGCGCTGCTGTTTGCAAAGGTCATGGCTAAATAAACATGGCTTTAGTCGTATCTTTAACACATTCCAAGGCTCGCATGTGTGCCCCCCCCCCCCCTTATCTGCCTTCCACAGGTATTACCAGGTTTGACCTCTTGGGAGACTTTGGGAGATTTAACTGGCTGGGGAACTTCTACATTGTCCTCTCATACAACCTGCTGTTTGCGGTTGTGACAACGCTCTGTCTTGTCAGGAAGTTTACCTCGGCCATACGTGAGGAGCTCCTTAAGGCCTTAGGTAATGTAGTCTATTAATTGTTATATTGAAACCCATGTTTTTAATTGTGTAAATATAGGGTGGCAGCGGTACAGCAAATGACACTGCCTTAAAGCTGCGTAGGATAACTTGGTTAATTAGTGACCACTCTGGTCACAAGATGCAACTGCACTACATTTATGTCACATCCTTTCCCTTGCTCTGTTGTTGCAGACAGTTTTAGGCGTAGCTTTGTATATGGTAATAAAGCACAGTAACTCTTAACCTGTTGTATTAACCGCATCACTACCTGTGTTCCAGTATAATTCCTGCCACTGTACTATCTAGTATATTTTGTATAGGTTATGCTGTTGATTCCACCGGGGCTTGGGAAGACCAATTAGAATACTAATAGCAAATACAAGTTATGTAATTTAAAGAATCATATGCAGCTTTAAAGGATCTGCAGTACAATTTATATAAAAAAGTTGACCTAAATCCATTACCTGAGCTACACCGACCCATCTTTATTCAATGTTGTCTAAGGTTGGTTCTGCAGCATTATTGTCTTCTGTGACATAGAGGCGAGATGGTGTTGTCATTTCAGACAAAATTGCCACTAGATTCAGTGTCACCTTACCGCCGTGTGACAAAAAGACAAGCGGCTAGTCTGGGAGACTCGTTGTGACAGGCCCAGGATGTTTGATACACAGGGATTGGGTTAGAAAATGTCAGACGGAATAGCTGAAGGGAGAAAGGCACCTCAATACCCCGGTCTCAGTGAAAGTCTGAGGCTGTTTTTAATGAGATTTCTCTCCCTTATCTCCCCCGCCCAGGTCTGGATAAATTGCAACTGTCAAACAGCCCCACGGACCCTGAGTCAGGGAAGCTGTCCGCCAATGGGCATCAGAAAACTCTGTGAAAGGGACGATAGATAGATGCGTGCACACACACACACACACACACACACACACACACACACACACACACACAAAAACACCACAACACAGTGAAATGGAGATTTCGACAGTCCTGCCGACTGCCAAAACGTGAAAGGGATTGGATCAGGACTTAACAGACCCAGACACCTGCCTCGACGGGTTCTACAAGTGGAGTCCGAGACAATTTAGCTTCGTGACATTCCCCATCGCATCTGTGTCCGATGGAAAACCTGGGGACAGGGGGGACACTGAGGAGATATTATAGACTGGCGTCCCTGCAGTGACCTTGATGTTGACCTCGACTGTGACTTGCGACTATACCACCCATCTTTTGCTTCGGGGGTAGCGCTCTACCAGCCCCCTCAGGCAATGCTGCCCGTTATTCCAATACTATTCTAAGCCACATTGCCGCTGAGCTTATACGACGGCCATACCTAGACAGAGATGCTAAAGAGCTGCATTCTGATATTCCTCTGCTCACCTTTTACATCAAGGTTATGCCCCCCCCCCTCCCCATTCTGTTTCTGTAGTTTCCATAGTTACTGTCCCCTACACTGCAGTCAAACTCAAAAGCTAATTTTATTGTATGTTTTCATCATTAATCAGTGCCAGTGCGATACGTGGAGCATTCACAATAGACGGCCTGTATTATATGTCTTGTTGGTCTTTGTTGTCCTGTATGAACCAACTTTGTGCCGTAGAGGTGTCAGTGGGAGTTTATATCTTAGTCAGTGAAAGCGCTAACTGGGTAAGTTGTAAAGTTGTCAGTGTTCCCTTGTTACTCAATATCACATTGAAACATGGAGCTTAACGTGTAGCCAGAGAAAGTATGTATGACATGTTTGTGTGTGACTGTCGTCATGTAACCCGACAGGCATGTGGGGCTCATGGGGGTAAAATGGATTTCCCATAGTACAATGTAGCATTGTAATTTGTTTTGTTTTTTTACCGATTAGTTTGTCCTTGAATTCGTCCTTAATGAAGCGTGCTTCAGCTGATGTCATGACTTGATTAAGATACATTTAAACATTTTTAAGGTGTTCTAGATTAGACTTGAACTCGAGAAAAAGCAGAAGAGCAGGTGTACAGTCTAATGGTTGTACTTGTGGAATATTTGTATGCACACTAAAAAGCTTCGATCTTCCCAGTAGACATTTCTAAATTCACAGGGCACACAACTTTGTCTTTCTTTTGTAAATGCTGTATTTAAATGTACATTGTGTTTTTATGTTTCATACTTCTTTTGCAATTTTTGATGTAAATAGTAGGTTACTGTTATGGGTCCGGCCTCACTGAGCGGTTTGCACCTGTTTCTTTTACATTTTTTGTACATATTATTTTAAATATATAAAAAAACTAAACTTAATGCAAGCATCTTTACATGTCAGCGCACAAGAGTAAATTACAATTTGTCAGATGGTACAAAGCCTTGGTGACTTGGGCCTTGTGTTGCTGTATCACTGCAAAATCTTCCACACTGTGATGTTTTCTGTCTCTAGAACCACCTTTAATGCCTTATAGAAAGAGCATCTAGCAAGGCTTTGTTTAGGGTGTTTCATGCTCTGTGCCATTGTGTGTGAGCGTGTGTGCGTGCGTGTGTGTGCGCGTGGACTGAACTGTGTATCTAGAAAAAAAAAAAACACTGTGAACTTCTGTACATAGAATTTACAGTCAAAAGGTGACCAGAGAGTAGGTTGATATTGTCATGAATGTAGCCACTCTTACTCAATACCAAGTATTCAGCTCCATATTCAAACTTCACTTAATAGGACACAATTGAAAGGCCAAATAATGTACAGTTGGTTTTATGGTGACATGGTACATGGTATCTTTACATGGTGGAAATAAGGTATTTAATTTCAAAACTTTTGTTTCTGTGTTCAGGAAATGTTTCACATTGGCTGGATTCTAAAAGAAAGAGATGACAACTGGCCCTATTCTAATGTAAAAAATGTATAAATTCATCAAAACATTGTTTCCTCTCTTCTCTGAGCTGTATGGCATTTTACACTCATTGGCAAATGAGTGTAAAAGAATTGGCATCATAACTGAATCCTAACGGTAGAACAAATTTGATACATTTGGTCACTGAAGAACGCAATATTAGACTCATTATTATTATTATTATTATTATTATTGCCTGATGGGTAGTTTTGCTTTGAGCCAATTCACTGTTTTCCTACCTGCAGCTAATTACATGCCACTCATTTATTTGTCTTAAACCCATTAAAGGAATAGATACTGTGAAATTAGAATGATCCAAAGTCATTGAAAGGGTAATTTAGATAATAGTTGTTGAGTGTCATTTAATTAGTCTTAATGCACTGACAATACATTGACAATATTGCGCTCTATGGGATCCACTGGGGAATTTGCATTCAGTTTGTGGAGCGGAGCACACGTCATCTCAGCCCAAACATGCACATTACATATTAGCTGTTTAGCTTTAATTCATAGCCATTTACATTGCGTTAGGTGTATGATTGGGTTATCACACTATAGTTTCTTAGATTAGGACGGGACGTTTTTCTGGTTGTGTGGCAATACATCTCCATCTCCTGTAAGGAAATTTAGAGTTGACCTGTAATGTGAGTTTTTAATCCCGTCTGTCTGTTATTCACTCTGCATGTCATTTTTGAGATATGGTTCTGAATGTATTTTTTTACTGTGTGTTGCTTTATGTATGTTTGCGTTTTTTGATGTTGGTTTGATTGCAAATAAAAAGGCTAAAAATGCATTATGTACACACATTCATTAACTCTAGCTGTAAAAACAATAATTTAAAGCCAGGTGTTTGAGTCTCAGACTGTGGCGTGTCCAGATCCCGATTGACTGACATCTTCCTGATTCTCCTATGTCTATGTTTTGTTGCACCTGTCAAGGCGGGAACACTGACACCTTCTTAATTGATAGGTTCTTTTGAGTAAATGCTGTTTGCTGGTTGAACGTATAACTCTGCCCAAGTGCCTAGAACCTAATCTGCCAAATAAACTCACCAGCGTGCTTTTATAGGGGCTTTAATGAATTTAAACATTAAAGTCAGAATATAGATAATATGTCCTATTTAATATGTCTTGAAATGACTACTAAACAAACAAAAAGATGAGCATCCTAATTTTAATAGATAATTTAGTGTAGATTTATGTATCATGATTATCTATTTTGTAATTATAATAATAATCTATTTTAAGCATATGCATGTACATTTAGAAAACTTTCTTTTTGTAAGCAGACCTGCATAGGGGGCAAGTGGGTTTACTGTCCTCGCAGAAGGCCTCGAATGCGTCCAGACAGTGCTGGTGAAAGAGGTGGGAACAGGACAGGAGCACAGTTGGTCTTGGCTGGTGCAGGCCAGAGCTCCCAGTCTCTGTTTCCAGCTTGGGGACAAAGAGTAAGGTCAGGCAGATGGGACAGTCACCCATTCCTCTCTGGAGCACCTGCCACAAGGAAAAAGAACAGGAGTTGGTATTGTGGCTGGTTATGCCTCATGAGCATTTATTGAAAAAGAATGAATAGTTCTGGTTAAATCTTGAACTCTCCTGCAGTGCAAAAATAAACCCTATTGACCATAGTAGGTCAACAGAAATTTTACTGTCTGCTACTTAAAGCTCAATTGAACTTTTGTTAAACCTTAGACTAACTCAAGTGCTAAAATAGAATTAACTTCAGAATAGCCTGCATACTACCAGTAGAGACTGCTATCAGCTTTGTAGACATGTCAGGTAAGACATGTCACGTAAGTATGCTTTTGAGAAACCATGGAAGTGGAAGAAAATACTAATCAAGTTCCAGTCCTTGAACAATGGATTCTTTTTCAGTGAACGTTAGCTTGTAGACTTATATTGAGGTAAGCAAGTTACAGAGGTGAGGAAGCTACAGAGTTGAGGGTTTAACCAAAGTTCAATTGCACTTTAAAGCTACAATCTGAAACCGTTTTATATAAATAAACTGGTTGACTGAGGTAGTAAAATAATAATTCATTATTGAAAGAATTTCTATTCCCAAATCTGGTGCCTATGCGCATCATTTGATAGAAAATGACATCAAGTGGTGCGCAGGTGGTAGCTGTTCATTCAGAAAGAGTCTAAGTGCCACAATTAGCCCACATGCTGTTGGGTTTTGAAGTGATCCCTCACCACTTACAGTAGGTGTCACCACAATGACCTGAACTAAAATGTGCCAGATTGTGACTGGACTCCAATTTCCTTTTATAGAGAGACATTAAGCTTGTTTCTTTGCGGAAGAGGCAAGGCCTACACTGTCAACATGTTCACCGCTTGATACTGTGTTAAGGCTAAGAAGAGCCTGTCCTGTTTGCAACCTTTTCACACCAGATAAAGGGGGGAGAGGCCTGCCTGCTTTTCCACCCCCACCCCTCCAACCCCCAATGGAAAATGGTCCTGCCTTACTATAAAAGCCTTTGGGTGCAACACAATGGAGCACTATGGAATGGCACATCTAGATGTCTTTTCAATTCCTCGGTGGCAGACGGGGGATGAAAAGCGTGGCGTGCATTATCAGACTGGGGTCGTGTTTTTTTGTACACACAGCGAGAATTATTCGCCTACTCAGTGACATTCATTCGGAAAAGTGAATGATCACCTCTGGAGAGATTTGTAATTTCTACATCACAGCTGTAGTGCCGTCGCACCCAAGCGAGTGTCGACACGCCAAACGAAAGGTAGCAACGGGTAGAATAAGACAAAGATTAGCTTCCCTCAAACCTTTTTCAAGAATAATATGTGGGGTATTACTGAATTCTCCACCTGTTTCTGAAGGCCATCCCAGTCATCCTGTTGAGATTTAGCGACAAGCGCTTTGTCCAGCTGCCGGAAAACTCGCCGGCTTGACGTCAAAGAGCGGTCAATATCGCTCAGAAAGGCCTCAACGTCGGTGTGACAGTATTGGAGAAATCTGTCATTTAACTCCTCCAACTAATCGGGGAGAAGAAAAAAAACACAAAAACATTTTTGCGACACAAGAGAGCCGTGTTTACCTCGCATACACAAATGCGTGTGTGTTTTGTGGTCATGCTGACAGGGAACAGTTGTTAACCAGGCGGATCAATCGAACACAGAGTTAATAGAGACCAGTAAAAGAAAAAAAGAGAGCTGGTTCTAAGAAACATGGGACACGCATGCATGTTTACGGCATTCTCAACGTCAATCTCTCTCTCTCTCTCTCTCTCACACACACACACACACACACACACACACACACACACACACACACACACACACACACACAATTCCTAGGGCTGGCACAATGACATCACAAGTGCTTTATAGCCGGGCTTTTATCACTAATTAAACAACTGTTAACCGTTTGGATAGAGGGTTTTACAGGCTTGGCTGACTTTTCTACAGTGAAGGCAAACAATCCATGCTCTGGTGAACTTTGCCTTGTTTGACAGTAGACAAGGATAGCGGAGGGGCAAGGAGGAAGCTAACAGAGGCGTTATCACACGGCAATCCATCTAGATGTCGACGGTTTTCCCCCTAAAGTGTTGCGACCCAGGGTTGAAAACACTGCACGTAGAAATGCAAAGCTGGCCATTGGCTACTGATAATATTTCTGAAACTTGTCATCTTGGAAAGTTTTGCTGCGATAGCCTCCTATTGTTATTAGGTTAAAAGGACACTCCCCAATTTGTGCCCCCTTCTTAGCTGAGACCACCTTTAAAAGGTTTTTCCTTGAAACACAGAAACACACACCTGAGTATTGAGTGGCTTGCATTCCTCTCTACCCGTCCCCATATTCCTCCAACTCTAATAGGTGCACACCATTCTCTACCCCTCCCCTTACAGCCACCCACACTTTTGTAGACAGTTGCGTTTCAGACATCAAAACTACAGGAGTGTACCTTTAAAGAGGAAACATAACTAATAGGTTTTTAATCGGACAATGGTTCCAGTTCAGTACTGAAAGACCTGCGCGCCTTCTCAGACTCTTGCGACAATAGAGTCATCCTTATTCTATATGAAGGATACGGGGCGGTCCCACGCCTGGCCGTGACCTTTCTGGTCCAGGCAGTGTCAGTGCTAAGTGCCTGTATCCATCATAGGATCCTGATGACAGCAGACTCTCAGCATCCAGCAGACTTAAATGGAACAATAAACGGTGTCTCTCTGTTTACGCGACATGCTAAGGCAGGGTTTGTAGGCAGGATGATGGGTAGGAGAGAACATTACAAGCGTGACCCGCATGGCGGTCGCACTATCAGCCGCTTTGAACTGCCGGGGCACTTTGCTTGATTGCAACACTCTGCATTTTTTTTTTTCTTTACTGTTTTTTGTGTGTTGTGTGAGATAATGTGTGAAGGCACCCCCTATCTACACAACAGGGATGAGGACTGGAAGATACATTTGGCCATGCACCTGAACTGATTTGGATTCAAATCATAGGAGATCTGTGATTCACCCCAGTCAACCCAAGCTATCGGACAAGCCCAAGGTCTTAACAGGAAGTTTCTAGCCTCTCTAGGTGGCCTCAGTATCAATCCTACCTGTTCCTTTGTTATTCTTTGGGGCTCAATAAAAGCCTAGGTTTTGAACATTTCCTTGTTTGGATGATTTATAGTTTGGAGATGGGGACAAATAAACCTGACTTGAAAATGACAGCCAGCATCAGATATCCAAGACCTCTGCTCACCTTGCTCAGCAAGAGTGGAGCAAAATACACAGAAAAAGGACCCCGCTTTTGTGTTGACCCTGGAATGTCCAGACTGTTTGACTGAAACACAAACTCTCTCCGTAATTAGTTGACAAATAGTGTATGATTCACACAGCTTCAAAGGAACTTGAGAAGGTGAGAGTTGGTGTATGTGTGTGTGTGTGGATTGGGGTCAGTAAGTCTTTCTGTGCTTGAAACCCAGGTCCTCTCAAAGACACCAAATGTGATGTCCACATCAGCCTATATTTGGCCAGATACAGAGTCAGGGAGAGACTTTATTTAGGCTCATACGACTTAAAGGCTCTTTATATGAATGTCAATCATAAATACCCCACACATGCAGGCTAGAGTTAAGAGTCTAAACTCACCTTTGCCTCAAAGAATTTCTGCCGCAATTGCTTGTCCTTAGGGGGCACTGTCTTTCTCAGTTTTCTGTACCTCTTTCGAGAGACATAGCCTCGCCAATAGGCTTGAATTCTATAGACGAGCAGAAAGAAAATGTTTAAGCATGCAACAATGACCAGAGGAACATTAAGTCTTTAGGACTGACAAATCAGATGTCATGCATTGCGAACCTATGGCTTTTTAAATTAAATAGCGTTTTTTTTATGTGTAGATTCAAAATTCAAAAAGAATTGATAGGAGACCACTTATGTCTCCCCAACACGATACCTGTAATAAAGAATTATTAACAAAATTCTTTTATTTCGTGGGACGGTTGTCTTGCACGGTCACCTGGTGGCACACTGCTCTGTGCAGAACCGAGCCCCGTCGCGGACCACTCGGGTTTCATACTGCTCCCTCCTGCACACGGGGCAACACTTCCTTCCTGAGAACTTCTCAAAAGCCTGCACACATGCTCTGTGGAAAACATGCGAGCAGGACAGCAGCACCTGGAGAGGGCAACACAACCGCAACATACGTGCATCTAATAGGTGACTCCGCATTTTATGAAAGACATGTAAATGACCTTAAATGACCTTAATATGGTATATCAGTGGAGCTCCCTGGGGGCTTTGAAACACTCGAAGGGCTTGCAAGATGATTTAAAAAATGTCTTTATTAGTGCTGATTATGGTTGTTTTCATGGTTATGATTATATTGTATATGCGATTAAAGCTTACTTTAAACAGCTTGTTTAAAGCTAGAACAATTTCTTTTTAGGTGTCATTTGTCAAAAAGTTTGAGAGTCACTGTGGTCAATGACCTTTATATAATGTATTATAGTAGAGAGGTATGACATAACATGTAAAGCAATTTAGGACATCCTTGTGATTCAGAAATAAATGTATGAATGAATGAATAAAGTTCAAGGTTTATTATATGGCATAAGAATGCTTCTTTACCCCTAGCATGGGTGTGCATGCATTCACACAAGCTAAATGTGTGTGCCTGCATCCATCTTTTTTTTTCTGTTCCCCATAATTTGCCGAGAGGGTATAGAGAAACCGTGTGACCCCTACTGAGGCAGCTGGGGGCCTGACTATCGCTGCTCCACTCTCCTCCACCTGAGAGAGAGAGAGAGAGAGAGAGACTCTTTTATCGCATGAAAGGAGACAGCGCTTGGCAAACATACCACTTTGCTCAGATCTCTAGAGGGCAGGCGGGTGGCATATATTGATTTCCCATTGTTTTTGGCCTGACCAACACACTCCATCACCGGTGAAAGGGCTCCCTGCAGTGCACAATTTCGAGGGAACTCGACAAGCTATTATGGGACCAGGGAGAATTTTCACTTCTCTCTCGCAAAGCTCCGAGCCTTCAGGTTAATAGCTCCACTGTCAGAGAAAGAATATGGCAAATGAAGTCTGAGTATATTTTGTGTTTTATATCTATGCGGATCTCTTTTGCCCTATTTTCGTGATGCACTACAACCTGAATTTCCCCACGGGGGTCAATATAGTATTATGTTATGTCATATTATATATTATCTTACGTTAAATTATATTAGGTTATTGTACTGTAGTTTTAGGCCAAATATTTGATGTACATAAAAATAAATAAATGTTTTATTTTAAATATATTTTTAAAAATGCAAAAGGTTTCGTAGGTACAGAATGAGCCTATTTTATTACACACAGCGTGGGTCCCCCTGCCATGGAGGTTGCCATGCAGTCAGCACCACCAGGGTTCCCACTCTTTTCTAGAGATCATTTTCCAGGACATTTTCAGTGACCATCTAGCTGGTATGATGACAGGGATGGCGCCATGCACTTAATATTTTCCTCTCTGTGGAAGTCTGATTTAAAAGATGGCTATAGCACATTGTGCTACCATGTGACGTGACTTGGGGGGG
>JAOEHI010000442.1:0-13751 GCA_025447815.1 Percopsis transmontana
ATCACTACGCACAACCTCATAATCAACATCGCCCACTCATCGTGTGACCACAAAGGGTCCTTGCCACTTGGCGAGTACTTTAGAGCTAGAAGTTGGGAGTAATACAAGCACTTTGTCTCCCGGCCAGAAATTGTGTAGCCTAGTTCCCCTGTTGTACAACTCTTGCTGCCGCTGCTGGGCCTCGAGCAAATTCTCCTGTGATATCTGACCCAGTGCCTGGAGTTTTGGTTGTAGGTCTACAACGTATTGCACTTCATTTTTACTATTACTGGGACCCGTCTCCCTGCTTTCTTTAATCAGGTCCAGCACGCCCCGCCGGGTTCTGCCAAACAGCAGTTCAAAGGGGGAAAACCCCGTGGAGGCCTGGGCACCTCCCGAATTGCAAATATCAGCCACTTATCCCAATTATGGCTATCCTCGTGCACGAACTTACGGATCATTGCTTTCAGAGTTCGGTTCAGCCTTTCCACCAACCCATCAGTTTGCGGGTGGTATACGCTGGTCCTTACTGCTGAAACCCCCAACAACCCATACAGCTCACGTAGTGTACGTGACATAAACTGGGTGCCCTGGTCCGTCAGAATTTCTTCTTTTTAGCAATCCGGGCAAGACGCACACCAGCGGCGTACGTGGGCCCAGATCCCGGCCAGTAAAACCGAGCCATTATTCGCTTCAGTGTTTTATCACTCCCCATGTGTCCCACCATCGGGTTAAAGTGAGCCACCTGAAAAATAGTTTCCCGATGGCTCTTTGGTACTAATAATTGCGTTACCTCTTCCCCTGTTTGAGTGTCACGACTCAAATAATAATAATCTGTCCCTAACAATAGCAAAATAAGGGAAAGTGATAGCTGATTCAGGGTGGACCATTCGACCATCAATAGAAATCACGCGGTCAAAGGCAAAGCATAGAGTGTCATCCCGAGACTGCTTCAGCAGAAAGTCCTCCAGTGGAGGGAAGCGTGGTGCCGTCTGAGGCTCCACCGAAGCCTCAGCTGGTTCCCCCCTCCGCCTGGGAGTCAGTGTCAGGTAACCTCGCCTCACCGTTGAGAACAGTACACATTTCACATGTCCCTACCGGACGTGAACGCACCCCCAAACACTCTCCCACCAACCCACTAAACCCAACCCAGTCGGTTCCCAGAATTAAGGGATGCGTCAGGCGGGAGCTAACCGCTGCCTTCAATCTATGCTTTTTGCCCTTGAACCTTAGCTCTAGCGTGACAATGGGGTATTCGTGCACATCACCATGTATACACCTAATTAACACCCTAGATGCCTCCACCAAAGCCCCGGGTCGAACTAAGCTCTGGTGGATCATAGACTGCATGCAGCCCTTATCCACCATTGCCTGGTGTATACCCCCCTGGATCCTTACTGGAACTCTGTACGTCCCTTCCGGCCCGTGAGAAGTGGTTGGAGGTGCCGTCACCCGTACCACCTGACCGAATTCTCTCCGTGGACACTCCCAACGGACGTCTGCCGGCACCGCCAACACACCTGTACGGGCTTTTGAGCAACTACCTGTGGGTTGGGACTTATCCCCCCTCCCTCGGGCCCCTGTGTCCGCCAGTCCTCCTGGCCCCCTCCACGGTCGCTTCCCCGGTCCTCCTCTGCGTGTCCAGGTGGCCATGCGCCCCCTCCGGGTGGCCCTCTGGTTCCGCCCTGGCTGCCTCTGCCGGCTTCGTTGCTGCGGGCCCCGCCGCCGCGCCCACAGCTGGTCAGCCACCTCCTGCTTCTGCCGCTGATGCCCGTGCGTCCCCGTCTGGCCATCGCTGCGCGGCTCGTCCACCGTGGTGGCCGCTGTCTCGGACCCCATTTCCGGGTGGGGAGTCGCCCCCTCCCTTGGCTGCCATGTCGTGGCGCAGCCCCGTTATCTCAGCTGCGAGGTGGAGCAGTGTCTGCATGATTGCTTGCTGCTGCGCTGCCTCCGCGCGCTGGTCCTGCTCCTTTGCCACCCGCCGTATTGCTTGAGCCAATCCGTCCAGTGTTTGGACCGGCTCCGCCATATCTGGGTTCGAAGTCCCTGTCCCTGTCCAAATGTGGCACACAATAACTGTCCACACGGTACGGTCCTTGTTTGATCGTGCTTCGCATGGCTTTATTCTCTTATACCGCCGGTAATCCAACCTGGCGCTTGAATATATCATACACACAGGACATACACACTGCCTGTTACAAATGTTCTGTATTCCAGAGAGTTCCCGTGTGGTCGCTCTCTGTTCTCTTGCTCAATCGGAGCCCCTTCAGCTGTGTTTATTCACTGCCTAAAAGAGAGACAGGTGATTAATAATTGCCCTCACCTGCCTCTTAGCCCCGTGAACCACACCTCCACACGTTTCAGAGCTAAACCCCGCCACAAAGATCTTACATCCTACCACCGCCTCCTCACCAAATTCACCTCCTCCGTTTCTGTAGCCAAAGATAACTCCTACCAAAAGAAATCCACGCAACTTCCTCCAACCCCAGGAAATTGTTCTCTGTATTTTCTTGGCTCCTCACACCCCACCCATCTGTCCTCCCTCTCAGCTGAGGATTTTGTAACCTTATTTTAAAAGAAAGTGAATTTAGCTGCTCCTTTGCCCCTTCTTCTATTCCATGTCCCAAGCCTCCCTCACTGACCCCATCCTCACGTCTCTTCTCTAAGCCATCTCAAATGAAATCTTACCATTCTTCACCTCTCTTAATCAACTCTCCACAGGCTTAGTCCCAGCTGCTCAAGAAATTGACCCCCAATGCATCCACAGCCCAGAACTACAGACCAGATCTAAAACCCTGGAGTGTGCAGTTTCTAACAATCTCTCACAGCACATCCTTCTAGACCCTCACCAGTCTGTCTTCAAGGCTGCTCACTCCACTGAGGCTACTCTTCTCATGGTGACAGAAGCACTTCACACAGCAAAAGCTTCCTCCCTCTCCTGGCAGCATTCAGACCCGTCTGTAGTGTTTGACATGGTAAAACCACCAGATCCTTGTATTGACCCTTGCTTTGGTGGGCTCTCCTGGTTTGAGTCCTACCTGGTAGATCTTATCAGGTCATCACATCAAGCTCAACAAGAATGAGCTACTTTACCTTCCAGGGACACGCGCATCCAGTTTAAGACACTGATGTTAGCAGCAGTAAAGGGAACTGCCCCTCTATATCTCCAAACAATTGTCAGGTTCCAAGCTAAAGACAGACCACCGGCTGGCACCACCCTTGCTGCAAGGTTGCAAGAGTTGCTCAGCTGAGTCACAACTCTTCTCTGTCCTGGCCCCCAATGGTGGAATGACCTTCCGGCAGCTGTCCACCTTGGTACCTCTGAAACTGACTACCTCATAGCACTCTGTGGTACACAAAGCACTGTCACCATATGCAGCACGTGTAAGCGGTTCCATGTGCTGGTTTATTCTACAGTTATATTATTCCACAGGCGGGCAATAATGTAAAACACAGGACTTTAGCACTGCCTGTATAAAGTGTAGTGTTTGCAGGATTGTGTAGTGGTCCTGCTTCCTCGTTCCACCAGCTTCCTTATTTGCTGGCATCTCTCCCGCGAGTCTGGCCCGCCCTCCTTTTCTGTGGAGACAGGTGATTAATAATTGCCCACACCTGTCCCCCAATCTCCAAGTCCCGTGAACCATACCTCCTGACATCCCTTTACCACATACAAACAGCGCTAAACCACACCCCCCCCCCCACCGCCTGACTCAGGTCGGGGCTAAATCCGGCCGAAACAACTCCCCCCTTGCGGACGAGAGAGGAAATCAGCCATGACCTTCTGTGCTTCCAGCCTGTGGTTCAACTTGAACTTAAATGGTTGTTGAGCTAGATACCAACGGGTAATCAGCGCGTTGGTGTCCTTCATGTGGTGGAGCCACTGGAGGGGCACATGGTCCGAGCATAGGTCGAATTAGCGTCCCAGGAGGTAGTATCATGGGGCGCCGACTCCCCACCGGATGGCGGTTGAAGTGGAACAGCCCAAACGGAGTGGAGAAGGCCATTTTGTCCTTGGACTCTAGAGACATGGGAATCTGCCAGTAGCCCTTGGTTAAATCCAGTGTCTTGAAAAAGCGAGCTGTGCCAAGCTGGTCCAGAAGCTCGTTGATGTGGGGCATTGGATACCCATCGAAATGTGACACATCATTCACCCACATGTAGTCAATACAGAACCTGATGCTCCCATCCTTCTTAACCACCAAAACGATGGGACTACACCAGGCATTGTGTGACGCTTCTATTATTCCCATTTTTAGCATGGCCTCTAATTTTTTCAGTACTATTTCTCTTTTGTGTGCCGGAAGTTGATAGGGCCATGTACGAACCGTCACGCCCGGAAGAGTATTTGTATGGTGCTGCAATGAAAGTTGTGGCAGGTGAGAAAACACATCAGCAAAACGCTGTTGTAGCACCACTACATCTGTTTGTTGTGCCAGCAAGAGACGGTCGCTCGGTTCGATTTTGGTACCTCGGGCCCCTCCTCCGCGGTGTGGCCCCACCTAGTCACAGCTGCTCTATTTGGGCAGTGAGTTGGGATAGCGCCTGCACTTACACGACAGACTGCTGCTGGAGTGCCTCCGCTTGCTGGTCCTGTAGGGCCATGTTCCGCTCCTGCACCTCCATCAGCTGCCGTATTGCTTCGATCAAAAGAGTCATTGTCTGACCATGCACCGCCATTTCCAGATTCGTCCCTGTTCACACGACTGTTGCCGGTTCAAGGTGTTTCACACTGTTTATTCCACAGATAAATTATTCAACAGGCGGGCAATAATGTAAAACACTTTAATACTGCCATTATAAAATGTAGCGTTCGCAGGATTGTATAGCGGTCCTGTTTCGTCTCTTTCGTCTCTCTGTTTAGGCTCTTTTAAAAAACTAGAGAATGTCATCTGGTACAAATTCCTGTATTTTTTCATCACTAATATATATATATATATATAAAATAAACATGTATATTCTAATATCGCACAGCCCTAGCGCACGGTGTAGGTAAGTTGTCTATCAATGAATGTGGGTGGGAGGAGAACGAGAGGGAGGAGACAGAGGATAAGTGTAAATCCATACATCAACAAAGAGATTTGGAAAGTGGCACAGACTCATTGACTTGGGCAATTCGAGGCTATACATTACCGGGTTGATGCGTTGGCCCAATGAACCTGGGTGCCAGCTTCTTTGAGTCAATCCGAGGGAGAAGAGCCACACTCTCTGTCCAGGAAAGTAAGAACTAACAGGACGCCGTTGCCTGTTTGATGCTCACTGCTTTCATCTGGAACTCATCATCAGCATCAGTATGGCTTGAGCTACTCTCCAGACTCTCTGGCAACGTCTCACCAGATGGCTCCTGCTCTGGCTCCTGCTCTGGGATGAGTGGAGGCTAGAACCTGAATTGTCATTGTAAAGGTAACATCCCAGTAGAGGAGTTCAGAAAGGTGTCAGGTAAGCAAATTACTCCAATCTCTTGCCCAGTTCCTGATTGACCCTCTCTGTCTGGCCGTTTTAGGATAGAATCTAGAGGAAAGACTAACAGAAAGTAACCGACAAAAGGCTTTCCAAAACTGAAATATATTGTGGTCCACGGTCTGACACAATGTCTGAAGGGAAGCCATCAGTTTAGCAATTGAAAACATGGGCAGTGCAAAAACAATATGCTGATTTTGAAAACCGGTCAACAACTACTAATAAAGTGGTATTACCTTGGGGGGCTGGGAGACCTGTAATGAAGTCAATGGAGATATGTGACCATTGCCAAGAGGGAATTGGGAGAGTGTGAAGGAGATCTGCTGGGCACTGGTCCAGGCACATGTCTGGCAGGCAAGGACGAAGGATTTCACATCAGATAGGGGTTAGGCATCTTGCTCAAGGATGCTTACAGGTAGGCCAACTCTGGGGCTCGACCCCATGACCTTCCGGCTGGGAGAACACCTAGACCACTAGACTATCCTACCCCCCGGGTTGAAACAGTTGTCTAGCATGACCGGTGACCGAATGATCAAACACACGTTACATTTCCTGGCTAAACAGTGAAAATTCTGCACAGTCTGGTGTCTGTAACTCTGAGCCGCAGCCCATGCAAGTGCTTTTCCTTATAATAATGAAATCACATAAGCCACCTTTGTCATTGCTAAAGGATGACGGTTGTAATTCTAAAGAGCACTGGGTGAGGAAAATTCCACGGAATCCTGGGTTTCCGTCATATCTGAGCGCCGCTGGCATTTGAGGCTCTCGTGCTGAAAGTCTAGGTGGCTGGTAGGGAGCAGGTGGAGGACTGAAGATATATGCTCGGAACCAATCCCTCTCTTCTGGGTCCATTTTTATGGAATGATCTTGTTGTTACGTTTTGGCTTAATGTAGTGGACAAAAGAGGTGAGACACAAAAGCAGAAGTTCCAAACATTCACAAAACTACTACAATACCATGCATTAATTGAAAATCAATCTCAAGTAACGATGCAGCACTACTAGCTAATAGCTGATGACTCCACTAGCTAATGAGACTCAGGTGAGTTCATCTGTGATGCCTAGGCTGAGTTGCCCTCTGCTGCCACCCTTCTCTTGGGAGGCCTCATGACACAGATGTACAAACAAAATACAACAGTGAGTTGCCGGTCCAGCAACTACTGCTAATGGGGGGTCAATTTATGATGAAACGGGAGGACTTCATATCAAGGTAAGGAAGCTAAAGAGTCATGGGTTTAACATAATTTCTATTTAAAGCTCCATGATAGTCACGTGATTGTCAAGTGTTGACCCATTATTGACTATTAACTCTTTCTCTGTCAATGGCTCTGGCTGAACCTATTCAGGGGGTCTGAAATGTGGTGAGGCAGAGCGAGCTTCACAGTGGGGGGACAGTTAATTTATGGATCAACACTGAAATTAAAAAGCTTTATACAGGTCTCAATAACAAAGTAAATGTGAAAAGAGGTTGATTATCTCCACAATCACATACAATTACACCATGCAGGGTCAATTTCTGGCAACACTTGATTTGAAAATGTTAAATATTGTAGTAAGCCTAGGCCTAACAGTATATAATTTGTTTCTACTTGTATAATCACGTCTAAAAAATTGTTTTTGTGTATTGTGTTGCAGGAAAGTCTGGAGTACATCTTCCTCATAATCTTCTCCATAGAATGTTTTCTGAAAATCATAGCATATGGCTTCCTATTTCATACAGATGCTTACTTAAGAAATTGCTGGAACATATTGGACTTTGTTTGTGTGTCTGTTGGGTAAGTTGAATACTTGACACATAAAAAAAATATATAACATATCAGTTATAACAATTTTAAAGGTCCAATAAGCGGTTTTACTGAAGCGGTTTGTGGATGTTATACAGACACATGACCTCCATGGCAGGGGGACCCGGGCTATGTAGAATAAAATAACTCAAACTGTACCCATAAAACTAGTATACAATAAACTAGTGTAATGTATCACATCTATTTTTGGTCTAAAATATTGCTTAGTGGACCTTTTAATATTTATTGACATCATTTCAAAATTTGTTCTGTGGAAATTATATTGTATTTGCAAGACTGGACATTGTAGTTAAAAGGAGAGGCTTATTGAAGGAATTTTAAGCAGTCGATTTTGTGTACACAAAATATTCTTCACATTTGATACTGAATCATATAATATTCTCTTGCTCTCTCCTATATGTACAACCAGGCTGTTCACTGTGGCTGTAGAGGCCATTAATCACATTAGTGGAGTGGAGGCCCCAGTGGCAGAGAAAGGTGGTGGTGGGTTCGACATGAAGGCACTCCGAGCATTCCGAGTACTTCGACCCCTTAGACTAGTCTCTGGAGTCCCTAGTAAGACACTTATTACACCCTATTGACTAAGACAGTGCTTTTTCAAAGTATGGGTCAGCAACGCCCCCCCCCCCCTCCCCTGCCCTGCCCCCCAACTGGTCGCATGATGATTTTATGGGGGGTCTTTTTTCACTAGTGTTCATGCCTATTTATATGTTAATATACTGTATGTTAATGCTGCATGTTTTGTTAGTAAAAAACACAGGGTTGTGGCTCAAACAGTTTGAAAATGAATGATCATTATCAAAGTTCCTATGTCGTCATCCTATGTCGTCATCCTACGTCGTCATCACCTACGTGGGCTGCGTATACTTGACATTGATTGGTTTGGAGATAGGCGTGCTGCTGACGTCGGTTATCAATTCGGCAGGTAGCCTTTTCCTTTTGAATGGAGAAAAATTAATGAACAGATTAATTTTGTTGCCACTATACTATTATGGCATTACTACCAGCAGAACCAACTTTGAGCGCAATACTCGAGACTAGTTTGAATTTGCCAAATGAATGCCCTTGTTGTGTTATACATTTTGAAAATTTTTATGAGGTTTTTCAAGTTGACTGACCAAATTACAGTTAAATACTTTGTCTCCTCCTCTGTGCTACCGCAGCACCTTATTACTTTTTTACATTTTTACTTCTTTGAATCACACCGAGACCATCTCTTTTGGTTTGACAAAATTTTGGTCCTTGGGTCCAGACCATGGTCCGAGGCAGCTTTCACACATGCTATTATGGTTCGGAACAAACTGAAAAGTCTGAAGGTTCGGACCAAGCACTAGTTCTCTCTCTCTTTTCTCATTTGCTGACGCATCTCAGTGCCTTGTGGGCGTGTCGGCTATTTCTGTATGTAGGACCATATGCCAGTGGAATTAGCTATCTTTATAACTACGTCTTCTATGTGCACAAAGTATTTCACAAGCACAATATTGGTGTAATTAACAGATTCATGGAAAATATATGTTTTTATATGCCTTGAACATTAACCAAGACTAAAACACTCGTGATTTTCACTAAACTAAAGCATTTCCTGTTTGTTCAGACAGCGAAAGTACAATCAGTGTCCCTTGGGGGGGGGGGGGGGGAATATTGTTTCTTGGTGTCCTGTTTCATGTGTGCGCGTGTTCCCCGATTGCCCCTATTGTGTTCGCCTGTGTTTCCTTGTCTTTTCCAGGGGCCTCATGTATAAACATTGCGTACGCACGAAAAGGCACGAAAATGTACAGTACGTTAGTTCTCACGCACAGTTTGTGATGTATAAAAATTAACTTGACGTGAGAATGTGCGGGCCGTGCCGCAAACCATTGAGCTGCCGTGAGAATGTGCGGACCGTCACACAAACTCGTTTGGCTCTGTCAGTGAACTAGAAGTACTGAAACTCACCAAATGTCATCAAAATAATGTTTCCACTCAAGTCAATGCATGTACTGTATATGTCTATGTAGTCAATGAAAAACATAATTATATCCGCTGATCATAAAAGTGCATTTTTTTTTCATTATTTATGTGGATAATGTTAACATCAGAAAGGCCAAAACTCAAGCAGAAAATGCTATACACTGTTTATTTGTACTTTTGTTAAACATAAGGGTGTCAAATGAATGAATCCATCACATGGCGCACTGGTGGTGAGACGCGCGGATCCATCTCCACAACAGTGTCAGGTGGGCAAACTCATGTGAGAGTCAATGATCCCGTGGATTATGTGTATTTGAACAGGTGTAGGAAATTATGTATAGCTGTTATGGAAAATTAATAACATACCACAATGTAACAAGAGAAAATATGGTCTTGTCTGAATTTATTCTTTGCAAAGAAGGAGACAAGGTTCGCAGTATGAAGTGTCCCAACTCACTAAAACCAGAGTTGTCCTTTTATACATGTAAACAGACTAGGTCAGGGGGGGGGGGTTGAACAATAGCATGGATGCATGCAGTCATGACATTCTTCTTGTGACATCCTCATAAATACCTTTATCTGGAGGAGGTAATAGAAAAGACACAAAAGGCTGTTTTAAGATAGCAAAGGAGACAGGAAATCTGTTAAGAGAACAGCTGACATCTTGGGCAATTCAAGAATCACCAGCTATCTCACATGACATATCCTGTGTGTGCTTAGCAAAGATACCTTTGTCTAACTATAGAATTGTAAAACACAGAATTGTATGTAGTTCAAATAAAAATTCCATAACATAGCTTATAAAAGGATGCGTAAAACATGATGATCTAACCTAATTGATTCGCAATGGCGGCATTGGCACTGCTAGAACACATTGCAAATGGTAGATTTTGGAGAGAGCGTGCCTTTAGAGACCATGCAGATTTATTGGCCAAAGATGATGAATGGCTTATGAGTCGATTCAGGCTGCCAATAGCTATCCTGTTGGAACTCTGTGCTGAGCTGGGGCCGGGTTTAGAACGGGAGACAGCAAGGAATCACGCCTTACCAGTCCCCTTGCAAGTGCTCACCACACTTGGGTTTCTTGCAACAGGGGCTTTCCAGAGAGCACTGGATAACTGATCAGGTATATCCCTGAGCCGCGCTTTGCCAGCCGTATGGGACGGTCTCATCCGTTTGTCATGCAGGTATATCAAATTTCCCTACACTGTGGGTGAATAGGCCAACATTGAACTGCAATTTGCAGCGATGAGCCGATTTCCAATTGTAATCGGAGCAATCGACTGCACTCACATTGCTATAAGGGCACCATCTAAGAATGAATTTGTATATGTGAACAAAAAACATTTTCACTCAATCAATGTGCAAGTGATCTGTGATGCGCAAATGCGTCTCACAAATATTATGGCACAGTGGCCTGGCTCAACTCATGATTCATTCATATTGCGGAGTAGGAGTGTAGGGAACAGACTTGAAGCAGGGGCTGTGCAGGATGGCTGGCTTATTGGTAGGATATAGTCATATATCATTAATTAAATATCATTAAGTCATATATCATCAATTTCACGTTGATTGGGATGTATAAAGGAAAGGTGCGCAGGACCTGGCTTACCCCTGGTTTTATACATGTGGATATTTCTGTGCGTACGCACTTTTCTAATTTTGTACTTACGCCATCTTTCAGTATGAAAGCTACGCAGTCTTTTATACATGAGGCCCCAGGTGTTTGGCTTTACCCCTCGTTATGTATTTAACCCCCTGTATTTAACCCATTTTAGTTCCCTTGTGAAAATTGTCTATTTCAGACCCTTCCTGTTTTTTCCTTGTTTTACAATAGATCTAGTCTTTAGTTCTCAGCCTTTCAGCAGTTCTTTAGTTTGTGCCTTTGTTTTGTGCCTTGACTGCTGCCTGCTAATAAAAGACTAAACCTAACCCCCGGAGTTGTGTGGTATCTGCGCCTGGGTCGATATCTAGAAAACAGTGACAGCATCTACCTTGGTTTCCTGATTCCTGTTTGTTTTTTGATGACAAAATATAATATCTGGTGCAGGGTAGACAAAAAATGATTTAACCATATAAGTAAAGCTTTTTTAAGTGAATCACAAATTAGTTTTAAGCTCCACATTTACAACTATACTGTTCACCTACAGGCCTTCAAGTGGTGATGAACTCCATCCTAAAGTCCATGTTACCTCTGTTCCACATCACCTTGCTAGTCTTTTTCATGGTTACTATCTACTCAATTATGGGTCTGGAACTCTTCAAGTGCAAGATGCATAAGGCCTGTTACTACACAGGCACAAGTATGTACTTTTACACAAAAATGCATGACCATCTTTTGTTTTCTGCTGCATCAAACAAGTTATGCAAGATAATATTAATAGTTGTGTAATTATAGGCAGAGATTTTCCCTATTGGCCTATCTCACTTCTGCTAAAATATAAAGTGTATGTATAAGCTGTGTAAAAGCTGTGGTCGCCCCTGCTAAGCACATATCGATGTATAGATGGGTGTATACTTGTGTCTGTTTATGGAGTCCCAACTAAAATGTTAATAAAAGTCAGCATGGATGATACATACACTTTAATTAGCTTGAAATATTTGTGCACCTGTGCTCTACTGGAGGGAGGGAGGGCGCTGGAGGGAGCTTTTGTGCATAACAGACATACAAGAGAGGTGTAGCAGATTAGTCTTCTGACAGCATCAGCCATCAGCATAATTTTCCCTTCTTGCAAAGATGTCTCAAACACCCATAAAAATCTGTTCAGCTGGGGATACAAGACATAAGGTCTGCTCCCAGATTCAATTCTCCTACATTTTAGAGTTTGAGGCTAGGAAGGACAGAAATGGGCCTGTGCTAAAGCCCCACTGCTATTTGTAAGCTGTATTAAAAATGTGAGAGGACGTGACAGAAAAGCTGCAGTACAAATTTGAGAGGACATGACTGAAGTATTACAACTGTTTAATATATGGGGCCAGGATCCATCCAGCTTACTCATTCAGTATGTCATGGCAACTCAGCTGAACATGAAGTAAGGACTGATGTCTGATGGCACACACTTGACGGTTTATTGAACAGGTGTAAACAGAATGTGCAGGCTGGTGATGGTTCAAGAAGGAGTACCTGTGTAGGTCTGTCACAAGCTGTGAACTGGACCCTGCAGGGAAGGACAGCAGGGAAGGACAACAGGGAACCATGTTTTCTGATTTCCCTTTTTTATCATTCAGACATAGTTGCTACTGTGGAGAATGAGAAACCAGCTCCTTGTGCCCAAGCAGGAAATGGCCGACGCTGCACCATCAACGGTACAGAATGTCGAGCTGGCTGGCCGGGCCCAAACAATGGCATTACTCACTTTGACAATCTGGGATTTTCCATGCTCACTGTGTACCAGTGCATTACCACGCAAGGTTGGACTGATGTCCTCTACTGGGTAAGGGATAGGTCTATTTTATTTGGATAATATGCTAGCAGATTTACATATTGTTTTTTTTGTCCTGTATGTGTAGTATACCATAGAATAGTCATGATCAACAACTTCGGTATATAAGGAATAGACAATAGAATTTTGCCTGTCCTAGGTGAATGATGCTATTGGAATGGAGTGGCCATGGATTTATTTTACCACACTGATCCTCATCGGTTCATTCTTTGTACTCAACCTGGTGTTAGGAGTGCTGAGTGGGTAGGAATGAACTGTTTCTGTAGTTTTCCTATATCAATATGAAACAATCCCCATGCCACTTCTCTCTATCAACTTGTGAATTTCCTCATTTTACACGGCACCTCATGTCTTCCTCCAGTGAGTTCACGAAGGAGCGAGAGAAGGCTAAGTCCCGTGGAGAATTCCAGAAGCTGCGCGAAACGCAGCAGCTGGATGAAGATCTGAAGGGCTACATGGAATGGATCACTCAGGCTGAAGTGCTAGACAACGACCAGGAGGGAAAGGGTAAGTTGGAACGACAATGAGCATCATCTCCAACAACTCCCTAGCCTCACCCCCAAACAGCGACACTTGTGTATTGCTTTTTTGTCAAATGTATCCTGTGCGCTTGACCTGAGCCTCTGTATTTACCTGCTTGTGCCTATTGGACAGGGTTGGGTAGTAACGGATTACATGTAATCAGGATTAAAAAATAAATAACTACAATAACAGCCCAGATTACATTTGAAAAAATGTGTAATTAGATTATAGTTAAGGATTACTTGATTACATTTTAGATTACGTTTTATGAAATTATGATTTTTTTTTTGCATGATAACCAATGCTATTAACTCATGACAAGCAAATCTAAAATCAGTGATGGGAAAGTTCACATTCTACATGAATTAGTTCAAAGTTCAGTTCACAAATTTTTAAATCAACTAGTTCAGTTCATAGTTCATACTTCAAAATTCACAGTTCCAAAAATGAACTAGTTCATAGTTCTTTTTTCCCATATGTTGCTGCGACCTATTATTTTTCAAAATTATTTGTCGCCTACATGCTGCTGTCGCCTCCATGCTGCTTTTTGTTTTGATGACGCATGCGGCGGTGCGACACTGGTGGCTGGTGTTGCC
>JAOEHI010000443.1:0-13751 GCA_025447815.1 Percopsis transmontana
AGAAGTGTGCTCTTACTATCTGTGAAAGGTCCCCTTGGATTTGCTGCCCCCCCCCCCCCGTGAAGACTAAAGCCCCTCTCAGGTTTTATGTCATTAGTAACACCACCAACGAGCTTCTTGGGCCTTCCAGGGCTGCCACTTCATCATTATTGTGTGTGTTTTTGGCCCGTTTCCTGCCATTTCATGCAGGCGGCAGGTGTATGAGAGAATGTGTGGTTTGACAACCTCTATTATGTTTTTCAGTGTATGACTCCACTAATTGGACGATGGTATGGTGAAATTACAAGAAGCTCCGATCTCATGTGTTTGTGATTGGAAACATAAGAGTTGGTGAGATACTGGATGGGAACCGCAAGTGCAACAACGCACCCGTGTGTGTTTGCGTGAATGTGTTCCAGATAACGCTGGCTGATGACTATCTCTCAGAGAGAGCTCTATTGATTTGGCTGGGGTAAATAATTGGTTAGGGCTACAAGCTGTCATGTTCAGCCTGATTGCTGAGCATTGGTGGTCTCCAGCAGTTATCTTTCTCTGTATTCCTTTCTGATCCTATCGCCTTTTTAGACTATCTCTATATTTATTGATTAGAAGCCTATGTGACCGTTTTCTATCCTTCAATTTGGAATACAATCCCTAGCCCCAAGCCTTGCGTTACAAGAGACCTGAATGACCTGTTCGCCGTGATTTGTTTTAATAGAAGAATTTTAGGCAGAGCGAGATCAGGAGAATACAAAAATAGGACCTTTAGAGTTGTGGAAAAAGGAAAGGCTTTGCGTAATCGACATACAGAGGCTTCCAGGGTCATTCAATCAAGGTGGTCAAACGAACATTAGCGACTCCGTTTGGGTGCCCTTGGAACTGCAATCCCCTCTGTGCAAAGAATCTGAATTTTAGAAAGAACTTTATTCAATCAGGTTCGGTAGGCTACATTTGCATAATTGAGTAATATCACCTAATGAGGTTAGTGATGCATGTAGATTAGTAAAAAAACAAATTTTTCATATCTTACTGAATTACATGCCTTGCAACTGCAGTTGTAAATTAGACTAGAATTCCCATCTTAGAATGTAGTTGGGAATCCTAATCATCCATTTGCATGCAATAAATTTCTGTAGTTTACAATACTGTCTTTTCTGCGGGTAGGATTTGAAGGTGGAACTTTCAAGAGGCTTCGGGAATGTGGAAGACGCTCAGACATGAACGGGAAACGGGAGGGCAAAAGCTTCCAGCCCCACTGTAGTTATCCAAAGAGCTCAGCGCTGGAGCGGAATACATTCGCACAACCAAATCTTTCATTTAGAGTAGGGGGGACAGATGTTTTGTGTCATCCTGTCACTGCGTTGGAGAAATGAATGAAGCCACTTTTGAAGATGGGAAGAAAAACGCTTTCTGTTTTTCTTTTCCGTCCAACTCATTTAGTCTCAGATCAAAAATCCCTTCTTTGAAACTTCATCCAAGTTAATGTCACTTTTCATCATTGTGCAGTGCTGTCATTTATTTAACAAAAGCAACTGACTCAATTGTGCAGTAATTTAGATGTAATTTTAAGTAGAATTTACTGATCCTGAAAACTGAGTATGTAGTAGCCTATGTAGGCCTACAATTGAAATTAAATGGTTTTTTTCTCTCTCCAAAAAAGCCAGATGGTTTATTACACAACACCATCTGGGAAGTCGTTCTTGGAAACTGTTTGGAAAAGGTCAGGCACTTTCCAAAAAATACTTGGCAGGTGATTCGATGAACCATCTGTCTATCACGTTTATCACAGGCTAACGTCACACCTAAACCACGCCTGTAGCTGCCAGTAGTTCCCCATGGGACGCTGATTGGTCCGAACCACTTGTGGTTCGGCCACAAGCGCGTGAACTTGAAGCCTGGCAAGATGGATTCTCGTGTGATTGTGATCTAGCGAATCCACCTGCCTCTCAAGATAAACAGACAAGAGCCATAAAAATACTTCTAATCTTTCTAAATTTGACTGACAAAATCAACTAGATGAATAACTCGTGAAATTATTTAGATATATTACTTTCAAGTATGATTCACTGATAAATTGGAAGAACTTGGAAATTAACATTTGTTATTTAAAGCTGCATTACCTAGCTTGGAGTAACCCTTGTTTGACCATTAGATGGCCGCACATGTAGATAAAACCCAACCCCTCAGAACATATCACTAAACAGATGAGACATGCAACGTAAAAATCTCCACCAAACACTTTACACAGTATAGCCTCTGTCCATGCAACTCAACTGCAAATCATGATACACTGCATAACATGAGAATACAAACATTCAACACAAAAAAGAATGTCATGTCATGTCATGTCACTATGAAGAGGGAAATACTATTTCAGATAATAATATACTGCAATGCTTTTATGATTATTATCGTGTTTGAAAATTACTAATGGTGTAACACCCGGAGCCGCTACTCCTTCACGGTCGAGCTCGCCGGTGTTTTAAACCACCGGCCACCGACCATCCATACATCCGACGCACCCAAGCTGCCACACACCTGTTCCCAATCCCCTCATCAGGGAGAGTAGTTGTCAGTGATTGTTTGTTGCTACCAGGAGTTTTTTGTTTTCATCACATTGTCATTTAAAACTGTGATTAAAAGGTGCGTTACACACTCGCTTTACAATCGCTGTGTCTTTGTTTGCTCTTGCACTGCATTACAAATGACTCCAAAGAAGAAAATAATGCATTGAGAAGGAAAAGTACTAGTGCTTTAACATCTTTTAGGGCTCTCCACTGGGGGAAAGCGTGCTCAATATTGTTTTGGCTCTTTCCTGGTCACTGGGTATTTTTGACAAATAACGAGGAGTCTTGGATTTCACTTCACTAACTTCACGCAAAGATTCTGGGCTCTTGAAATCGGCATTCAGTGTGCTGTGAGCTGATTTTATGCTGCTCATTGGCTCTGACCCTTGTCTATCAAAACAGGCGTTACTTAGGTTCACTCCCAATAACAAACACAAAACAAATTTTTTGGGGAAATGGCTATTTAAACAGTTGTGGGAGGTGGTGTAACGTCGTGAGTTGGGGCGGTGCACCTCCTCCCCGTTCAACCTCACCAGTGTACTAACCACCGGCCAGCAGCCAGCCATACTTTCAGCGCACCCCAGCTACACACCTGACTTCCATTCAATCAATCACTCTCATTCATTCATTGCAACTGTTGTGGGGGTATATATTCGTCTGTGTTTGGGCATTATTGTTGGTTGTTGTCTGTGTATGTCAAGGTGGAGTGATGCGCCATCCACCAGTCCACCGTTTTCTTCCTCGTGTACAAGATCGGCCCGTATGGCGTGAGGATGGTCAAGCTAAAGGTGGAGGCAGTCAGGTTGTGGCCTACGCTGATGAACATCAAGCAGATACAGCGGTTCCTGGGGTTTGTCGGAAGTTGGCACCTCAGTTTGTGGGGTCTTTTTAGGTTAAACGCAGTGACATACACTCTACAGCTGCCCGAAGAGTACAGTCGGATCTCACCCTCCTTTCATGTGTCTCTCCTCAGGTCGGTGGTTCCTGGTCCCCTGGTACAGCCTGGCCCCTCCGCCACACCTTCCCCACCGCTGGGGAATTGCTGGAGTCCAGCCCCTCCCAGACTGGTGGACTGGGAGGGGTACAGCCCTGAGGGACGCAGCTGGGTCCCAGCGAAGGACATTCTGGTCCCTGCCCTGGTCACAGAGTTCCACCAGCGAGGCCCAGTCCAGCCTGCTCCACGACCTCGGGGGTTGACCCCCACAGGAGGCGCACCTAGGGGGGGAGGCACTGTAAATTCAGGAGTCGCACCCAGATGCGGTGCACCTTTTTCCCATTCTACCTCGCCAGCGTACTAACTACCAGCTTGCAGCCGTCCATACTTTCAGTTACACAGCGGACTTCCATTAATTACTACCACTTACATTTATTGCACCTGTTGTGTTGTGGGGGTATACTGTATGTCTGGTTTGGTTTGGGGATTATTATTGGTTGTTGTTTGTCATGTAACAACGTAACGTTAGTGCCTGTTAGAATACAGTGTTATTAATCGCTTCTCTATGAGGGTTTATTGTTTGTTTATGTCTCAGGGTTCATTCTCATCCATTTGCACATGTACTCAGCCCACTTCATCTTGTTACAGGTGGTAATGAAAGGTGTTTAGGCCTGAGGATTAAAGCTGAGTCACCCTTTTCATATATAATTGTTGTACATTGTATAATGTAGAAATGTATGGTTAATGCAGCTTTAATACTAGTTAATAATAATGATGTTTTCCCCCTTTAAACACAAATACATGTATATGCAAAGAGCAATTTAGGTGAGAAGAAATTTATCTGTATCTGTTATCATTTCCTCTAGGTGTGCCATGCGGCCTACGCTGTCTGCCTCTCTCCTTATCTCCAAAGAGCCCCCTTCTTCCTCCACCAGCACACCAACGCACCCTTCCCCCAGCCTTGGGCGATCCAAGCTGGGCCTTGGGCCTGCATACAGCCCCTTCTCCCTCCGCTTGCTGTCAGCCTCCCTCATAGACTGGCCAAAGGGTCTGGGGGTAAGACCTCCAGCCAGATCCAGGATCTCCTCAAAACCTCCAAGGCGTGGGGTATTCTGTCTGAGGCACTGAAGACCCTTGTGACTGGCAGTGGCACCAGATTCTACTCGCATAGCTCCTCGGATGTTTTCTCCAAATCGGTGCCAGCAGTCGAACAAGCCTTTGCCAAGGACAGCTAGGCCAGTTTCGGGTTGCAGCACCAGGAGACTCCAAGGCTGACCTGAAGCAACTCGACGCATGGGCTAAGTCCGGGATGGGCGGGCAGGGGGGCCGCTCCTCTAGGGCCTGAAATCCAAGCTCAGTCTGGGGCACTGATCCTGGCTAATGCCCTGGGCTTCAAAGGTGAAGAGAAACATTAAACTGCACACACTCTTGCAGTGGATTTAGCTATTACATCAGTAAAGCATCATTAAAGTGGTAGTTTGTAATTGTGACCGTTGCAGTGCACATATACTATTGTTGTATCTTTGGCCATGGTTTAAACATGAAAAAATTAAATCATTATTATTTGATGATATTATTCTATTATGTATACACTAAATGTATACACTATGGAAATACTGTTTGAGATCACGTAATGATACTAGATTGTGCATTCTACCTTCTGTTGGCCCTTTGAGCAAGGCACTAAACCCTTAAAACATACTCTGGGTATTGCACTGCATCTACCCACTCCACAACTTGTGTTTGTGCGTCAGTGTCTAGGCAGGGGTTGGGGTAGTGGATTTCATGCAAACAACAATTTTTTCGCGTATTTTGTACTTTTAAAGCAAACTATGTCCCCAGTTATTTGCTAACTATCCAATAGATATCTACTGTATGCTAGCCTCTGTAGCACTCTGTTGAATCTACCTTGGCAGAACTATTTTCGGGCTTCGTCCTTCACATGACATCATGGAAAAACAATGGCGGTCACTTTTGTTTTTAAACAAGCCTCGTCTGCCACTTGTTTGGCTTTCCTGTATTTTCTTCTCTGCTTGTTATTGTGTGTGGGTACAATTTACCAGCGCTGTCTAAGCAGACACAGCGCCAAAGAGTTTACATGTTAAACATTCAAAATATATAAACAGGGAAATTCAGGTTTACTAAAACAATGTCACAGACACATACTGATGATGTTATTTACGTTACTGTTTTTATTTATTTATGTATCTTACTTTTTGCAAATGTAAAAATGTTGCATAGCACAGCTTTGACGTTGCCCAAATGATGTGTCTTAATGGCATTGAGACACATCATTTGGCCAATGTCATTAATTATGACCTCTTGTTGCATTAAGTTAATGCAAACAAGAGGTCAAAGGTTATCATGTTTTTGCATTATAAACAAGCATTAAACACCTTTTTTAGCAAAAAATAAATGCCAAATGTAGCTACAGTATATTCAGCATTCATTGACAAATAGATAAGCGTTATCATAGCAACCAGGATTGCTTGGATAGTGCTAAAATACATCCGTGTGCTTTATAATTATTGAAACTCCTTAAAATGCTGTGATGTGTGTGTAATTTGCAGAACAGACCATTGGACGAGGGTGCTGATTTTAGTTAATTTACTGAACCGGGTGTTAATTGTGATTTATATTAGCATGCATACGAGCCCAAGCGACTTTGTTAATGCTCCAAAACACAGTTTGCCCATGTGCTGACCCATTAATGTGCATGTGTGTGTCACTAAGTGTGCATGAAAGTTGTACAAGCGTGGGACCCCAGCTGGTGGACACAGCAGATAAAGGATGACTCTCGGGTCTGTCACTGAGAGCATATTCATCTTCCATTGCGGGGTGATGTGTCATCCTAAATAATTGAGTAACAAGTGTCCAAGCCTAACATCTGTGCTCTGAGCACTCAGTCTACGGCACAGCTTGGCTCAGACCTCTCGATGCTTTGACGCCCTATATTTCCCCATCTGCAGCGCACAAGGTCTGTTCCTGAAACAAAGTCTGTTCCTGAAACAAAGTCTTCATATTTTTGTGCAAGGTATGGGTGTTTTCATCATAATTATAACAAAAGTTGCAGATAAAATGTGCCTTTGGTTATATCCAGTGCCCGCAACTTCTCTTTGAAGAGCATATTTGAGGGATTCATGCTAAAATGTGAGCCTTTTTACGGGCTCTAATACATGGTTATTATAGAAAGCTAAAAGGTTAACAGGTGCAAATAAGATCATATTCTATGTTCAAGAAGCTGTTAAAAAGTGTGTGAGAATATCTTTCAATTTATACAGCCAATTAAACTGAAGATTTTGGATTTATTAGGCCTCTCTCTCCATCTGCGAGTTAAGCTAAGATCTGTATGCCTGTAGACATAAATGCCTTATAGTTTTGTTCTAGTTTTCAGAAAAGTACTCTTGGTTCCCAATTCTCCATTTCAATCTTCCTGTCTCTCTTCCTTTTGTCGTTGTCAGTCTTCTGGATTAATCTTTCTCATTTTTTATATCTGTTCCATCTACCGTCTCCTGTTTCAGGTATTCTCTCCATCAAGTAAAAAGAGAACACATTTGCCAAAAGAGAAAAATGGGTTACAAACAGACCCTCAGAAAAATTTACATTTTCTGACAGACTACATTGATAAGCAATTTAATTAATTTCCGCGGTTTGATGTTTTGACTTCATTATGAAATGACTTTCCCTCTTGAACCCTCGTTGGTTGCTTCATTAATTTTGTGGTGGAAATATACAAATTAGATTATATGGCAGATTGTGGTACGCAAATTAGATTACAGCAAATTGGATTGATTTATTTTTGTATTCCTAATTTAAGTTGAAACTTTAGCTTTTTCCCTTCTGTGGTACATTTCTTTCTTCATTTGTCTTTTTGATTTTTGTGGTCCTGAGGTAATTCTCAGCTTGTGATAATGTAACGGTTGCGGAGAGAGAAATTCATTTGGCGTGGAACAGACAGCTGCCTCCTCCCTTGTTTTGTTTGTTTTCCCTTTAGTTCATTATTGGAGAAAATAATCATATTAAAAACCTCTCTTGTCCTTGCCTCCCTGAGCTGTGGATCCTACATTATTCAAAGTGAGGGGGGAGGTTCTAAGCAGGGAAAACAGGTATAGTATAGAGGATGGTAAAAGTGAAAGACAGGGGTACTAATGATGTGTAAAGAGAATGATTTCTCCAATGGGGCGTGACAGACAGTGAAAAGTAAATAACTCACTGTGCCCCCCTGCTGCGAGGGGAGATTGACAAACATGGTGGAGGGATGTAAAAAGCCTATCTCGGGAGTTCCGGGCCTCAATAGTTAATTAATTTAGGCATTATTCCTGATTTTCAAGATTTCAAACACACACACCGGAGAGAGTGGAGAAGGATTCAGCTGAGATAAACACAACAATACCAGCAGCAGAGGGAGGGATGGGGTCAGAACAGAGAGAGAACAGCTAGTCCCTCTACATTTAACCACAAATAATAGCTACAGAAATACCACAACTACAGTATGTGCTAGTAATCAAAAGATAATTTTAGAGTGGCGAGGGACGGTCGCTTTCAATGATTATCTCGTGGTTTTGGCAAATATTTACAGTATGAATCGGGGCGTCTTGTGTGACCAAATTTCTTTGCTGCGGAGTTGTCACATTGTTTGTTTGTAAGCGGATACTGTATTAGTTCAAACTAGATGTTGTATTACTCTTGTAGTGGCAGTCCCATTGAGTCTAAGAGTACTGTTGCTGTGCTTGTCTAGGCCAGTGGTTCTCAAACTGGGTGGACCCTTGGTCACAGGATGCTTTTAGCTTGGGGGTTTTATCTGTATTTTTCTGTATTAAAATTTGCATATAAGTGTGTCACATGCATGGAGGGCTTTTTGTGGGTTATGGACAAATGAGAATAGCTGGTTTAGACACAATCAATGTGTGCCAAACATAGAAAGTCTATGATATTACAGTATAATTTTAAAGTTCCCCTATCGTGTGATTCCACTCAAGAATCACTGTGCCGAACAAGCCAGTTGGAATTGTGTGGCAGATTATGGATGGCAACCATTCATGTTAGACCAAACCAGATAGCCAATCAAGTAAGCGCATGTAAAAAAACACACATTTGAAAATGCATGTTTAAATCAAAGGAAGAGAAAGTCTCTCCAAAACATTTGCTAAAATTAGAATATGGGGCCTTTAAAAAATGCCCCACTTTCCTACAAGTGACCTTTTGTGATTGGAAAAAGATGATGTATCATAATTCCCATTAATTATGATAGTCACTGAGAGCTCAATGCCTGGTATTTGCATGCAATGGAGAAAGGTTTTTCAAAGGCCTTCAACTGTGTGTTGTGAGTGGCCAGTTTTCATGAATGGGGTGGAGGAGTTGGACGAGGTCAGTGCTAGGAGTTATGAGCAACATAAGTACATGTCATTAACCATTTCTATCATTTCTATACAAAAATTGACCTTGTCTCTCCATCCAATGTCCCCTGCTCTATTGAATGGGCCAAGAGGTCTGGGGAGCCATATATTACTGCAAAGCAATTCCACTCTCCAGTCTCCTAAATTGACAGCAGTCAGAAGGTGAGGAGGCCGATTGGGATGGGGTGAACGTTTAATGAGGAGTTGTGGCCTTAAGGACCTCATAACTGACTCTATAGCTCTGCCAACTGAGCCTACAAAAAGGCTCTATGAAGAGGAGTATAAGGGGTTTCCAATGAGCACTGTCTTTCAATGTTTCATAAATTGTGTTTCATAAATTGTGTCAGCCTTTCTCACTAAGGGTGAGATTTATGTGGCTTTCATGAACGCACCATACGTTGGGTAGTGCTCACGATTAAATCTTTCATTATGTGCTTGGACCTTATTATTATAAATAAATGTAGACATACAGGTTGTTTAGGAACTTTAGGAAGGCCCTTAAGGTTCTTTGATCTTATTTTTTAAATGTTATGTCCATCAACACCTAGCCTGGTTAAAACCATTCTGATATTGCAATATGTCAGCCAGGTCAATAGCTGTCAATCAAAACATTAGAAGTCCATTGAACCACCTTCAACTAATCCCGCACAACAAATGTTTGACAGGGATTTTAAAACTAGTAGATGATTGGACCGCCGTCAACCAATCAGACTCCAAGGGGATGATTTTCCGATGACAGGCACTCAATTGCATCAATTTAACTACCCACCTAGACACCGATTGGTTAGTGGTTCGCTACCCGACAAATCTCAATTAAGATTTCCCAGACTGAGGAGACTACTCTCTGAGGCCCCGAAGCTAATTGCTTGTTTTTTGGTGGACATAGCCAGATGGTCATATATTTAAATGATGCACAGCCCTTGTAGTAGCAGTTCACTGTCAGACTCGTAGCAGACTAACACCATTTAAACATTTTCAGGTGTCTTAAAAGGGCAGCATACTTTTAAGAAACACAAGATGCTCACATTATTGAATTTTCATTATATGAGCCCTTTAAAGAATCCTGTATTTAAACTAGTTCTGCACTGCATGTAGGTTGACTGTCTCAGGGCTGTGGGAAAGAGAGTGAGGAGAGTGCAGATCGGCGTACCTTCCTGGGAACCAAATGCACCAAAGTAATAATGGCAGGCAGGTAAAACTCATTACTTTGCATCTCTCCTGCTAACAGATAAGTGGTGTGGAGTCCAGCTTTGGAAGAGTTTAGACATGTCGAATTTCCGATCTGCTGTATACACCATTACTTATTTATTTATATATATTCATATTTTATGTGTACTTTGTCTTAAAGCAAAGCTGAGGCATTGTGTGAATTTCTGTTGTAGCAGAAGAAAATATTAAAAATATATAATGCCTTGTACAACAAGTCACATCAATAATGTGATGCATAAAGTTTAATAATCAGCCCATGTGACTCTTTGTGATATTAGATTTCATTTAATTAAACCACTAATCATAACTCCACAGATGTTTTATTTCATACCGTAATGCTCTTTAACTGAGTGGGATGAAAAGCCATAATGGTTCATCTCCTGCCCCATCGCCATTTCCAGGTTTGTACCGTCACTACGAGGACGTAGAGAACATGGTACAGGTTCTGGAGATGCGCCTATGGGCTGGAAAGGCCAGCCTGGTGGTCTTACTACCTTACCACATGAAGGGTCTGGCCAGGTTAAACAAGCTGCTCCTGCTAGCTAGGTGGATGGAGAAAACCACCAAGATGAGCGTAGCCATCTCACTGCCCAAGGCTAACATCACAAGCGCTCTTAACCTGCAGGTAAATAATGATAATGATAATGATAATGATACTGTATTTTGTGGCATGTAAGTTATTTTACATTTTCGTATGCCTTTTTAAAAAGAATATGATTGCAAAATGGTGGGTAAATGGTGTGTTAACACAGCACTATCCAGGCCAAATGGAAATCTATTTCCCTTTTTAGCTCAGGCATAT
Source organism: Percopsis transmontana (assembly GCA_025447815.1). Taxonomy (NCBI): domain Eukaryota; kingdom Metazoa; phylum Chordata; class Actinopteri; order Percopsiformes; family Percopsidae; genus Percopsis; species Percopsis transmontana. The sequence continues at coordinate 10,888 of JAOEHI010000443.1, forward strand.
TGAGCACTTCCAACTGACATATAAAATAATTTCATGTTAGTAGAACAGTCTGAATAACCAATACATATTTGCCTAGTTTTTGCCTAGTCTAGTCAGTCTAGTCACTTCTAGCTCTTGCTTTCCTTCATGCATATATTCTGTCCACCAAATTCAAGTGTAATATATTTTTAGGCCCTTGTCTACCCTGCCATCACATATCTGTTCTTTTTTTTTACCCTCTTTGACCTCCTTGCTCTTTCCATTTGGTTTTTCTTTAGACTTTGCTTCTGTCTTGGCCTCATCTTATTCCTGACTTTAAGTCTGCTTATCTTGGTCATCTTTCTCTTGCCCTTCAACTCTCATTAGTTTCTCTATTCTTGCCCCTCTCTCTCCTCCATGTTGCTCTGCCTACTCTATCGCATCACTGTTTCCTGCTTGTCATTCCTTCTCATATTTAATCCATTTTAAACATTTCACCTGTGACCCTCGTTTCTCTGTCTCCATTTCCATCCCTCTTTCCTTCCTGAGTTCTTCTCTTTGGTTATTAAGGTGGTGACCGGAGGTGACCCCTTCAGTGTGGGGAAGACTGTCACACAGGCTGGGTTACATGTCATTCCTGATGGGTGCCCCGTGGCCCAGACGGCAGCAGGCTAACCATAGTCCCTGCAGGGAATCGAACCTTGGCTGCCATGAGGCTCGGAATGGCCTTAGGTTGGCTCTAAACCTGCTGTGCCTCTATGGGGCCTTGCCCCCTGATTCTGCCATCGATTTGGTGTCCAGGATTTTCACAGCCTGCCAACTGGTCTCGGTCCCTACTCCAACAAGTTTGTACAAGTGCCCTGATTGGCTACGGACTGAAATGAAAACTAAACATGTTTTGATTCAGGCTGGTTGGCAGGCAGTGAGATGCTAGTACGACTGACTTGCTAAGCATACTTGTCAACATGCTTGTATCCAGGCTAGTATTGGAGAATGTAAGCTTTAAAAGTAACCCATATTATCAAAGTTGCATTAAATTTTTTCACAAATTCATGGTGGCCAATAGTGGTTAAATGTTTTTTAGAACCATGCCCACATGGCAAATTTGGTGCCTTTCTGTCTACAGTACATTGTATACTGTATATATGGAGTGTGTGTATGTGTGTATACAGGCCAGCTGACAGTCCTGCCTGGGCCCGGGACGAGATAATCTTAGATGGGCCCTTGCACCCAGATCTCCTTTTCCCTTGTTCTTCTTCTCCTCTGCTATTTTTTCCACAAATAGGCCTATTTGAATTATTTTTATTAAATTATTCTATCATTTAATTAGGGTTCTGGGCCCCTCCCCTACCCTGGGCCCGGGACAACAGACCCATTTGTCCCGCCCTATCGGCGGGCGTGTGTGTGTAAACCATATATATATATATACATACATACAGTATATATGTGGTGAATCTACAGACAAGCGACCAGGAGGGTTTGCATTTCAATCTGAAACTTTACATTGTCAGCATTGGTTGGATGTTCCTTCTTTAAATGTATCTTAAGTGATAAGAATTGAAGTATTCAACCTCTGCACTCAGCGGGTCAAAGAAAGTTAACTGGGAGTCGGAGATATAGTGTTAGGTCAGTTCTGATCACCGAAAGTGTCTTTGGCCAAACAGCCTTTTGTAGCGAGAGAAGGAGAAAGAGAGAGGTTAGTTCAACATGACAGATACAGAAGATGCATCCGTGAAAACCCATTTTCCCTGGGGCAGTCTACACTGACTGGAACCTATTATCATGCCTTCTTTAGAACCTCATCGCAGCCAGATGAAATCCAGTTTGCCCTCCCTGTAGTTTAACAAACATCTCAGTAGACATGCACTGCCATGTTACGCAGCTGGCGATACCCTGAAGAACACACTTCTGACATTAACATTGTGAGGACATCGGGGAGATGGCTGTAATCTGTAACTAAGGCTTTAGACAACTCTTTTCGACAAGCTATGACGTTGCCAGAATAGGAGCTGAACACATAGTCAATTCATTCCAGTACAAGACATGAAAAAACAAAACACTATTACTGTAGTAAATAGTTATGCCCGAATCCAATTGCATAACCTAATTAAGGTGTCTGAAGGTTTGGTTTTTTGTGTGAATGTTTTTCTTGTCTCGTCGCGTGCCATAACGCTCCGTCTACCCTCTCAGGGGAAAAAAAGAAATTAGTGCATTTGAGGAATCATTACGACATTATTGCGATGCCCCGAACAAACGCTCCCGCCACTCCGGCCTCGTTTTCTTAGTTTTGTACAACCCCTCCCCTCCCCACTCCCCTCACCCTCAACAGCCTGAGCTGCCTCTCTCGGACCATCATTTTTTCCAATTGGGTCGAGCAAATAATTGCTCATTGCGCCGCGTTAATGCTGTTTACCACTTTTGACTGTCAGCGCTTGGGACGGCCCTCGGAGTCCGCAGAACAGGCCGAGGGAACATCGAGAAGATTGTGGATGATGTGTGTGTGTGTGTGTGTGTGTGTTTGTGGGGGTCCTCTATGCCCGTCATTTGCCCAGCCTTACACCGGAACACAAGCACGTACGGGTGCTATCCTGGGTCATGGGTGAAGCAACCTCACCTCCCTCCTACCTCATATCATCTACACCCTCCTCTCTGTCACTCTCTCTAATTCCTCACCGCCGGTGCGCCCCTCCTGATTTGCCAAGCATTGGCACCGCTGTGACCTAAATAGGAGTGACATTCAGCGGGCGCGAGGAGCGATGGAGGACAGCAGAGGAGCGAGGGGGGGGGGGGGGGGGGTCGATCGCGCGGGGACAAATTAGAGAGCAAAACGTTTTCCCTAAAAATAGCCCCACAGCCCCCCCATCCCACCTCTGTTTTGTTAATTTTATAAAGGCAAAAAAAAAAAA
>JAOEHI010000445.1:0-13749 GCA_025447815.1 Percopsis transmontana
AAAAAAACTTAAATTTTTTCATTTGCCTTAAATTTGTGAAATAACTTTTTTTTAAATTAAAACGACCCGCCCCCCCCCCCCCCCCCCCCAGTCAAAGGATAATAACAATAACGTTTTAATCCTGCAATAAACAAAATCATTATTAGGAGTTTTAAATGTCACGTGTTCTCCGCGGCATGTCTCCCTCTACCAGCAAGATCAATATAACTTCTCAGTGCTGGCCAGTGAACGGCAGCGGTGAGTGGGATCGGGAATCTGTGCACTGCAGTCACGACAACATGACAATAAATGCCTCACCGTCACTGCGCAAGCAGGAAATATAGATGAAGTTACTGTTTACTGTACCTGTTTCTCAGAGAACTGGCCCCACGCCAACAAAGTGAACATCGCACCCACAGCATGTACTTTGACATTAGGATGCCAGGTCTGCCAATCGTCTGCCAATTCCTGGAATATGAGAGTGCCCAGTGAACAGATTTAATTATTCATGGATTCTCAGTGCCTGTGGCCTGATTGGCTAGGTGTCTCTCTGCTAGCCTATAACATCAAAGACAGGGCAATCATCCGAAAGGTTGTGATCCATGGCCAATGTTTTGAGGTAGTTTAGACTGGCAGATGTGATAAATATCAGGAAAAACAGACAGGATGCCAATAGAATATGACTGTGTACAAAATACACAGGTGATAAAATGCACATGAATCATATTTTGTTCAAAATCATCGCCTGTGTACGTGTTGCCCTTTAGCGTCCTGGCTGCTCTTTCTATCTGAGTCGATGGGAGCTGGTTCAAATCACAGACCTTGGGCCTCGCACATGACTATGGCATCTCTCTCCATATCTCCTTGACGGTGTTTGTGCTTGATTAGGCACAAAAAGCATTCCTACCCAGCAAGCTAGCTCAACCTGTCCAAACACTGCGGTCTACAATATCTCTCTCGCTTTCTCTCTCATGCACGCACGCACACACACACACACACACTGGAGCACAGTGTCAGGCTGCTAAAAGGTACCAACTGCCGGTATACAGTACCATTTCTGCACTCCATTGGTACAGATAAAGAGACCAGGAGTATTTCCTGGTGGGAGAACAAGACGAGAGCAGCAAATACCCTCTCTCCTTCCCACCTCGTCCAACTTTCTGTCCGCCTTCCGCTCTCCTTGGCCTCTCTACCCCACACTGACTGGTTCCTGCAGTGCATGCCCTCGAGCTGCGCGTATTATCTTTCAGCCCTGTGGGAGCTACTATTAGCATTTAATCATTTGTGCTCTTCACACAGCAGCTCTTGTTCCAGGGATACCGTGGGCCTAAGACACAGTCTTCCTGGAGTTAATTAAGCCTCTTTTATGCTGAGCCCCATCTATCATAGGGTCTTTCTCAGACTTGTATTGTTAAACTGACACAGGCAAGTTGACCTTGTGCCTGTGATGGTAGCTGTTGCCCTGGCTCACAAACCCTCAAAACCCTCTCCAGAGGTTCAAAATGGTAGTTAGCCCTGGTCCACAATATATTTTACCTCCATCTATCATGACTAGAGATGTAATGCACGAGTTCGGCTAATCTAATGAGGATCCCCACGCTAACAACCATGTGTCTTCTCATTCACGTCTGGCCTACACTACTACACTTGTTCTAATGTTAAGCAGACACATCTGAGGCACCGCTGGGAGTATAGACATATAACTGTGCTGATATAGCTTATACTGCCTGTCCTGTCTGTATTCTTGTAAAATAATCGACATAATATCTACTTAATTACATTATATCACAACATGCAGTGCTTTCACTGCATGCTACATCGCTGTCTAATAAATCATATGGCACTACATTACTGTGTACATGTATATACTGTGACTATACTGTAAGTGTTTCCCACCCAGCTATGACTGAGCCACAGGGGATATAAATGATTTGATAATTAAACTGTAAATCAAGTCTGCTTAGTTTAAAACTGTGCTTTAATTATGGCAGAAAGGAGGTCACTGTAATTCATTATAATTCTGAAATAGTCCCACACTGCAAATATCTTTAGAAAACATTTAGTCTCAAGTATTCTAGAGATCATGTCTTATATTTCTTATTTTAAACAATGTGTGTGGTTAAAATACAGTATTTAGGTGGGGTGGAACACTGCCTTGCAGCATTAACGGAGTGGGCCTTTATTAGATTAATTCCATTAGCACTGATATTTCACGATAACAGCATTGCTTTACCGTGCTAATATAGCTCTTGATTATACTAATTATAACTTCGTTCATAACACACCGACAGTGACAAATGGGTAGCCAACTGTGGGATACGTTTATTTTACCCACTAGAGGGCAGTGTTAGACTGAAAATAATAGAGTGACACAGGCAAGAGAGATCAGACTTCCATGTTGTTCAGCTTGGCTTGAGGTCACATGACTTACTGTATATGTGGGCCATGGCTTGTAGGGGGAGTGTTCAATACAATAGGTTACATTTTATTTCAGGCTGTTTTACAACAGACTCATATTTCATTGGCTGCCCAATGAGGATGCAGATACATGTGTACGCTATTGTGGAGGCACTCGCAGGCACCCGTTTGTCATCAATAAACAGTGATCACTCTGATCACTGTTTGAGGAAGACTCATCTCCGAGTCTTCCTTGGTTCAGACAAAATACCCACATACCGCACTGATTCTGTTATTACTCATACAGTATTTGTATATATTGGGTATATAGAGTGTCTATATCTGTATATGTCATATTTGATTTTACTTACGGTTTCTGTTTCTTCTGTTCGAAGTATTATGTTTGATCTTATATACTGTATTATAGCGCAATGTTGAGGTTACCTCATAGCCAGGTTAACATCTTTTTTTCTCTGTACTTATGACAATAAAGAAGCTTGAAACAACCTGTGATTAAACCATAGATTGTATAAATAAACATGCGTTGCTTGGCAACACATTTTGTTATGAAAATCCTAAAGTACCAAAATTTGTTGGCGACCAAAATCCTAATGCATTGTCTGTAATTACTAAAATGACTCAAATGCTGTTCACCATGGCTACAGTGGATTAAGTTAAGTTGATAACTTAACTATATAACTGAGGTAGACATTTTGTCAACATAATGTCAGCGCAGCTGTGATTATTTTAGGCACACGGCCTGCAGCCTCGTGTCTACGAGCGAATCGCAGCCATGCTGATATTTGACCACAACAGAACTCCCTCCTGTGTTATACTAGCCTACTGTACTTAATTATTGGCTACAGAATGTTTAAGTCCGTAATATACATCATTAAAACAAGTCATTGACCACATCTTAATCATGAACCATGGCGATGGTAAACACCATTTGTGAAGAACCCTTGGTGACGTAAGGCGATGCTAAGAGACTTGAATACACAAATGTAATGTTTTCATAATTACAATACTAAAGAATATGGCCACAATTCTTTCTGCAGGAGCTGACATCAGTTGGGAATTAGTCAGTGGCTAGGATTCATTTTCGCATTCACATGTAGAGTGTGTTCCATGTATAGTTTAATACAGCTCCAGTTTTGTTATGTATAAATGATTTCATTGTTTTGAATTTGTATTTCTTTTTTTGTTAATGTAGTTTACTATACATTGAATGGACCTACAGTAGGGTCCATTCAAATGCCAGAAGATTAAAGATGCAATGCAGCAAGGCCAAACAAATAAACAACCAAATATAACTGAATCAGAATCAGAATAGTGGAAGGTGCTTTTCGCTGGGTGAGGGGGGAGTGTAGTGAGAGTCTGTCTCTGACTACACTGTCCGACTGCCCGTTCATCTGGGAGCTTGCTAAGGGCTGTCATAATATTCGCATTCTGACTGCTCGCCCTCACATTGCCATTCCCGATGAGTGCTGTATTTGTGTATTTGTGTGTGTGTGTGTGTGTGTGCGTGCGGCAGTGTTAGGCAGGCCAGATGGCTGCTGGCTGACTAAGGAGTAGGAATTAAAGGGAATCGGACAGTTGTGCATATCTTTCCATTAAAAATTGCAAAAAGGAAACCTGACACACACACACACACACACACATACACACTCACACAGCCCCTGAGTGCTACACTTGTCATTTGCATACCAACTGCCATGCTTAAAGGTTAATTCCTGGTTTCACATGTAATTTTTGTGATGTTTTTCGCCACAACAGCAGTGTTAACAACCTGGCAACAGCAACATTCACGCTCCGCTTCGCATTGCTCACGCACTCAGCCACCGCTAGCAATGCAATCCTCGTTCGGCACGACAGTAGAGTCAAGCGAAGTTCAATAAGATTATTCATGGCTGGGTCATTTTCCTCAGAGACCAGTCATAGTCTGCATGTCTGAAGGTAAAAACTGGGATTACCCTGCGAGCACGACAAGACGTGCACACACTTACACACGCACACACACACACACACACACACACACAGAGTGTGTGGTTTGGTGAGATAATGCAAGAGGGAAAAGTGAACAGCAAGTAAAGTGGATTGTGGTGAAACGTCAAAAGTTTTGTCCACAGTTTGGAGTTTGGGAAAAGATAATGGGAACAGGCTGTGAAATTAACTGCATGGTGTGTTTGTTTCTGTGTTATCTAGGCTACAAACTGTTATTCCTAATCCCTGTCAAAATGAGATTGCTTTTATGATGTTTCTCCCCCATATTCTAGATACAGAATTTAGTTCTTTCCTCAAAACGCTTACATAACTCTTAGAGTGTAACACACGCGGGCACGCACGCACACACACACACAGTTTGCCGGGCCTTTGGCTATTTCATCTGCACATTTTTCTGTCACTGTGTTTTCTCTCCCGGACACTGGCTGGGTTGTGTTTTGTGCTCAGAGGGATAATCCCACATTCCAACAGAAAGGTAGTGCAGAGGGGAATTATAGGACGGAAGTATATGAAAGAGGGGAAGTATATGAAACAGAAACAGAAGCACACACAAAACACACACTCTTTCTGCCCTGGAGGGAACCAGGAGGAGATGTAGAACGAGATGAGAGAGAGGTGGAAAAAAAGAGAGAAAACGTGGTCAGAATTTCTGCAGAAAAAAATAACAACAAATAAAACAATGCACGCCATGGTGTCAGGTGAGAGGGCCATTTGGGATGATACAAACAAACAGTTATTTGTGGCAGACAGTGATATATTCTGCCCCAGAGCCCTTTGTATATGTTCATCATCACGTCAGTCCACTTTAATTAAAGCGTACAGCGCTAAAGGATTTCCCATCGCTCTCACTCACACATGCACACGAAACGCATAAACACTCACACACACACACACACACACACACACACACACACACACACACTCACACTCACACACACACACACGTACATGTGTTAAGCCGTGGCTAGTGACAGGCTATCCCTTAGCATTTTTCCACCCCCTCCTCTTCTTTTCTCAACTGTCTTTTCTCCTCTTCCTCCATTTCGCCACTGTCATCGTCCTCCTGTCTCCTACTGATGTTGGACCTTTGGACACCAATTGACTAGCTAGACCGAGAAACAGAGACGAGGAACAAAAATATAAAGCTACTAACACCCAGACGCAATTAGTTCAGTGGAACAGTTAAGACATCCATTCCTATCTTTATTGCATTAACATTATTATTAATGTCATGGCGCCACATAATAGCAGGTAAACACAACAAGACACAATACAGCACAGATAGCCCCTAGTGGAAAGTGGCACACATCACACATCACACATCCTGTTCATTCTGTCCAGTAGGACGGAAAACGGCTGGAGAAGATACGGAGCTGAAAACCCCCCAAAACTGCTTCGCTCCCGGACCTTTGTGCTGCAGGTGAGATTATAGTCCTACGCCTGCCCTCTAGCCGGGACAGGACAGCTAGACAATCAGGCGTTGTCTGATTGATTGGGCCGAACGCAGACGAGGAGACGCGTAGCCATGGAAACGGACAGAAGGGCAGTAATTGGTGATAAACCGAGGGGGGGAGAAAGGGGGCGGGGGAAGCACAACAATGCTGAAGGAGGGATGAAGAGATGACGGAGCTGCAGAGAGTGTGAAAAGTGAGCTTGAGAGTAAAATAACAAGATTAAAAAAGCAAGACGGAAGAGAGGGAGTCCATTTTCTTTCTGACTGTAGCTGGGTGGGTGTGAAGATGAGGCATTGATAAGATATATTTTAGGAGATAACAGGATCTTATAGCCTACATTATAAAGGCTATAAGATCCTGCCAGTATTTGTCCTGTGTTGCTTTTTGTCAAGCTCTACACTCTACAGTGACACATGCAGTGTAGCCTATAATGCAATTCATCTTATTAAATAAAGATTAACCTTGACTACAAAGCATTCATTTAACTGGGTAAATTTGACAGCGGAAAGGTTTTACTTTTTAAGTTAATTGTAAACATTATATTTAAGTTATTGCCGCAATGAAAACATATTAACATGAATTTAAGGTCTTCATCATCAGTGACCTGAACACACACCCCTAATAGGCTGGTGATATTTTTATGTTATCTTACTCAAAGCAGATACAGTAATAGCTAAAAGATATTCCTAACTTTGCAATCATACCCACTGGCTGTTACCAAAGTCCAATAGATCTCTGCTCACATCTGTTATATAAGCTTTCTGGATCTAAACGCTTCCTTCCTCTGCATGGGAAATTAGAAAATAGGATTCCACATCTTCCATCACGAGCAGATGGTGTTTAATGCAAGCTTGGATTTGTGCATTTGTTTCTTCTAATGCCGTTAGGGCAGGTATAAGTCAGCATTTCCAAGTTAACTATGACGTGTGCGATATGCCGGTTTCAATGCCCTTACTTCAACACATTAATTTCTCTACGCTAACTGCTAGTATGCGGGGAAATCGCTGTGCTAGTATAAAAACTATATGAGTCTGGAGATCTGTTTTTAAGTACATCTTAAGTATTTACAGTTACCATTCCCCAACAAAAGGGTGAGGGGGCGTTTGGAACAGGTGGAAAAGGAGTGACACAGGCTATCCTTCATTACTGATTTCACAACCTCACCAACGAGCTATAACAGCGCAGGCTACGGCAAAGGCCAGTGCCCTGGGTGTGTGTACTTGTATACACGGCTGTGTACGCGTACGAAGGTCCTTGATGTGAACACTGCTTGCGGGGCCCTGCGGTGTGCATCTCGAGGTACGGGGTGACCCTGATGTGTCAACTCTGCTTAGCAGAAAAAAAAGACCGGGTGGACCACTATTGCCATTAACAGTAACTCACACGCTCGCACGCACAGACACACACCCACCCCGGGGCACTCACTGCCATGAGGTGTGTGCCCCACCTACCCTCCCTCATTCACACAGAGCTAACATTTGTCACTCTGTAGGCTTCCTTTACATTGCTACAGCTGCAGCATGAAAGTGTCATAAAACCTGCAGGCCATATTTGTGTTCCTAGCATACCTAATCTGGTCACAGCCCCCTCTAGGGCTGATACACACAGTATATACTGTACATGGATGTGATTCATATATGCACACACACAGACACACGAACTCTGGCTGAATATGTTTATTAGGGTTCCAAAACAGAAAAATCAGTACACTGAGAAACACATAAAAAAGGATCCCCTATACCACACAGAGAGAGAAGGAGACAGAGGGGAAATAATTATGTCCCTGCAAACACGTGCGTGCACAGAGAAAGGGAAATAAGTGTGAAAATAGGGACATTTCCAACACATAGAAATGGTGTAATCTGAACAGGGTGTCACAGAGCGCACGTATTCTCCAGTGCGGGCGTCAGCGCCCTCTGCCGTCCAAATAAATAATTGTCCTTCACAATAGCGGATTGAGGGGTCACCGGAGCAACACTTCAAGTTAATGAAAACGAGATTGTGCAAAGTCCCTGATGCAGCGGCTACAGAATTATTGATGGGTACACCTTTTTGTCAGAAGTTGTGATTTGAAGCATTTTTTTAGTTCAGCTCCCTGCTTTTCGTTACAGCTTACATTAGGGAGAGGTGATGCAGAATATTATCCTGGTGGGACAAATACAAATTGTGTAATTCTGACAGGATACCTTCAGTATTTGACTCATTACTCGAATTGTTGCTGGTTAAATCTCGTCAAACTGTCTGTGTGTCACAAGATGCAGGGCGTAATGATAGTGTGCCATCTACTATGTAATTAGGAAGGGCAGGGACAAGGATGTTCACTAAGCTGGCCTGGGAAAATCCCATTAAAATGAATCCAAATAAACCGCCTGTGGTTTTGACTGATTCCGACACAAATGACACTGAAAAGTGATGATAAAAAGACACATTCTTCTCAAGTGCTTCTCATGCTATGTCATATATTGTATATATATTGTAGAAATATTTTCTACAATTTTGCGCTTGTCAGTGACTCTTGGTTTTCACAGTAAAAAGATTTTTGCTGAACACCCCTGCCTTCACGCTACAACAAAGACACGCACACACGTGCAATGGCCCGCAGAGCCACAGACACCAATATAACATCAGTTCTTTTCTCATTGTTTATACTGGTCCCGGTACAGGTCCCTAAGGAACAGTCTCTAGACAAAATCTAGCCCCAGTAACATACCCCTGACCTATTAATTTAGAAAAACTTTCAAAATAGTGAACTGCAGAACTATCAAAAATATTCTTATTGGAGTCCAGAAAGACTGCTATAAGCATGTTACTGTAAAATAGCTGTATTATAATATAGGTTTATTTTATTAAAAAAAAAATATAAAGAATTTGTACCCTTCAAACTTAGTAGCATTATTGCTATGAACACTAAGTTATTATTGTATGTTTTCTGGAGAAAAATACATCAGTTCTTCAATGCCTCTATCCCATCATGCAATGCGGTGGTGATGTCACACGCCACTGGCCAATGAGAACACTGAATGGGGATGAGAAACGGGGACATCTTGAGGAGGGAATCCAAGTCCGCTAATTGCTGGCCAGTGCTTTCAGTTCACTAGAAGCCTCTGCTGCCGTAGCGCCGGCCTTTTAGAGTCCCTTGTGATTGAAAGGACAGCACAGGGCGGAGGAAACCGTCAGAGGTGGGGCCCTTCTTGGCTTATTTATGGGTCTAGTTCATATTCAGGGGAGCAACGCCCCATTACAGTGTCTCTGCTGGATGTGGGTCTGTCTGCCCCTCCTACTTTCACGGAATGAAGATGTAACAGGAATGTTCCAATGGCATGGGATGGCCACTCCTCCCTACAAAAGACGGATGTGCAGAGGTTAACGTAGGATCCAACGTACACTTTTGCCAATTTTTAAAGCACTTTCTGTATGAGATAACTGTTTTGGAGCCCATTTCACGCCAGTAATGAGTCATACCATATGCCATCTGGTAAACAACTGAGTGATTTATGGTGTTATTTTTGTCTCTAACTTTACAGTGAACTTTCTCAGCAGTCACAAAGTTCCATGAACAGGTTGGTTTAAAAGTTTGCATCCCGACTGAGAGGGTTAACGACGGGAGGCTGCTGACAGCATGGACTCATCAGGAAGTGTTCAAAAATAGACAGCAGATGAGCAAACAATAGGCAAAGCAATGGGAACATTTTTACTAAACAGTAGTGCATCATTTCCTTTCAAACTGATTAAAAATACTGTGCTCAGGTTTCTGATACCATCACCATGGTTGCTCTGAGAATGCTTGATAGCAAAATGGTTGATAGATTCCATTATTCAATTTAATAGCATGAAAAAAAATTTTTTTCCTCTATTATTTTTTTCCTCTTATATATATTTCATCTGCATTTATGAATAATGCACCCATGTCCACGTTAACCGCAAACCGATCCATCCCAGGTCGGCTCAAGTTACATAGCTCTTTCATCAAATCGATATATATTAGGTAAATATACATATATTCAGTACATGTTTAATCAAAATATTACGTGTTTTGTGAAATAAATTATAATTCGGAAATGAAAATTTTTTTCAGTCGTGACTTAACAACCAAGGACAAATGTGGTTCCTGAGGTCAGACCAGTTGAAAACCACTGTGTAGGGATGGGAATCGGCAGGGACCTCATGACTTAATATTACAACAATTTTTTTGTGCCGCTACGATATGTATTGCGAAACTGTGTGTATTGCGATTCTATAGATATTGCGATATTAAGATTTTTTTTGGTGGAAACATAGCGTTTCCATACATTGGCTTTGAAATGAGGGGGTTTGGGTTCTACAGGTCTGTCTGCATGACCAAACAGAACAGAATGTAGTTGATGCGAAGAGACGATTGGACGATACCATTAATTCACTCCCACCAAGATTACACTGACATTTTTCTGGCAAAAAAAAAGAAAAATTGTTTTTTTTAAGTCAACGTGACGATATAAAAATTGCGGAAGCACAGTATCGCGATATTCACATGAATCGATTTCCCCCCCATCCCTATGTGTATGTATACACTACATATGGAAATGCCCTGTACAAACAGGAGGTTTTAAACCTGTGAATTCGCCTATCACCACTAACTTTAAAGTGTGTGACGTGCCTTACCTCACACCAAGGCTCCTTACCGGACGTCTCTAAAGAGCTGAAACATAAACAAGAGGGCTTACGACAGGGAAAGAGAGCATGAGCATGTGGGGGCATTCTGTCAAAACTCCTGTAATCATGTCAAAGACCAGTCAAACACATGAGCAGGACACACGCACACACTCAAGTGTTCCATGCTCAAATAACTGAGATCGAAAACCCACACAAACGCGCACCACAGCCGGACACACAAGCTTCCCACTCAGAACCCAGCGCCCGCTGCTAAGACCGCACTAGTTCCAGCACATCACACCTCATCCTCTTTTTGTTTACTGGAAGCCAATGGCATCAACATCAACGTGATGATAGTGTTTTATAGTCAAGTCACTTTTGTCTTACCCTGCGTTACCGCTGGGGCAAGTGGAGAAGAGGCATGCAGGGACTGGATCCAGGTAAATAATTGGACAACAGCATTAACAGCCATACAGTAGTGAACGGGAACAATTTCTCACAATGGGTGAGACAAACCGACGTTTTAAATCACGGGTTCCTTGTCCAAACCTTCGACGCTATGAAGATGCCGTTGTCCAATAGTCTTTGACTAGTCCTGTGATGAGGGTTCGTAAACATTTTCATGCCGGGACCAAACAGGTACTTGAGCCCAGATGATTTGTTTAAGAATCCCGCTACTATTATAAGTAAATCAGCAGTCATCAGTGCTACACAGGGGCAAGCCGACCGTAAAGAGACACTGTACTGTAACGCCTTGAATGTTTCTCCAAAACGCTTTAACATATTAACATAAATTAAGATATGAATAGGTTTTGGGGGACGGACCACCTGCGTAGCATGGATGCCTCTTATTGGCCAGCAGCTCAACCTAAGGCCGAGGCCAATATGAATTGTTGTTCCCTGATTGGTTGGCGGACTCACAGCAAGCGGGTCTTGGCTGAAAGCTGCTACGCTGTTCCGCATCTCATTCTCACTGCCACGCAGCGGTATCAATGACACGTTACCGAGACGAGTGTCCGGCGGCAACAAGCGGGTGGCGCGCTTCTGCTGTGCCCCGCCCACAGGCCAGACATCGCTGTTGCACTGCAGAGCAACAGAGGAGACGCACACAGTCACGATTGGGGAACCTGGACACATGTTAATCCTACGACTAACAATCTAAAAAGAATGATATATAAGATATGTAAATAATCTGTAGCTTGGAAAAACAGGTATAGTGAGCAACAGAAAGTTTAGACAAGACAATAGATGGAAGTCAATTTAGTGTACAAGTGACACCATCCTAAATTGGCTAGTTGCCGCAAATCCCCCAAAACTAGACTACATACAAACAAGCATTTTTAGACTTTTATCCACTATATCCATCCTAGATTTACAATTAGGTCATTTAGCTTTTATCCAAAGCTACTTTCAGTGAGTACAATTACAAGTACTAAGAGGCAGGGGTTAGGCATCTCGCTCACAGATGCATACAGGTAGGCCGGTCATGTTAGGGATCGAACCCACAACCTTTCTGGTGGAGTCGACCACGCTAACCAAGCATCTGATTTGATGCCATGATCCGGGGTGATACCAATACAGCACAAAAAATCACCTGAAGTACCGTAGCTGTACAGGGACTTAATGAGAGTCTTGTCTGCTGGAGGAGTTTGAGAGAGCTCACCTGGATACTGAGAAAGGTGGCGAACCACTCCTTCAACTCTGAGTAGCTGTCACAACACAGGTACCTAGAGAGAGAGAGAGAGAGAGAGAGAGAGAGAGAGAGAGAGAGAGAGAAAGAGAGAGAGAGAGAGAGAGAGATCATGTAATAATAATAATAATAATAACAACAGGGTTTCAACCGAAGACACAGAGACAAGAGAGGCAAGAAGACAAGGACAGGATTAAACCAAACTGACATTTTCACGCATGGTGCCAGGAGCGTCAACACCACGTGTGATTCCTAATTTAAACTCCAAACAAAGAGAAACACTGATTAGGTGTGTGTGTGTGCGTGCGTGCGTGCGTGTGTGTGAGAGCGCGTGCGTGTGTGCGCGCATGCCTATCAGCCTGCTGTAAGACAGGCCTCTGAGTTATCAGCTGTGCTTCTGAATAGAAACACGCTATTCATCCAGTCATTGTCATGAACGCAGTCATAAATCCTCCACGGTGACACACACACACACACACACACACACACACACACACACACACACACACAAACAGACAGTGCTTCGCTATAGGGGGGGTTCCATCATTACCGAGGTTAGCAGAACTCATTACTGACAGTTAGGGATCATTCTGCCTCCAGAGGACACACAAACTGTTACCCAATGCAGCACGCACAACGAACACACACACACACACACACGCACACAAAACACATGCCCGCCCATGCCCACAAGCTTACACACACACACACACACACACAATTAAAACTCATTCCACATTTATGTTTGAGACACTGCTGGCGGGGATACAGATTGTGCGCAGCACCGCTGTGGTCATTAGGAGGCTGCCGAGACCTGCGCTGAGATAATCTCACACGCTTTATCATCGTCCCTGCGGTAGTAGTGAACGCACTACTGATAAAGTGGGAGGGTTTTAGTGGGAGCAGCTGGGAAAAGCGTAATGTGGGGACATTTTTCAATGCACACGCACGCACTTGCTCCCTACGACAGACGTTTCAAAAAATTACTGAAATATTAAAGTATGGCGCTCTAAAAGAATTCGAAACAAGCAAAACGCAGCAGCCCCACAGTGCTTGGAAGTAGCTCTTTTTGAAAGGAGGGATTCTATGACAGTTTTAATTTGTGCAACAGTCAAGGGCAGGGGAGGTAATACAGTGATAACAACAATGCAGGGCAGTCTCTAATAGGGATCAATTAAAATACACTACGATATAAGCAGTCGCTCATTTCTGCTGAGATCACGAGAACACCCATAAGGACCCATTGCTTTAGTATAGGCAAAACTTATTATTATATTATGTATTATGTATTATTATTCTTTCACGAGGGTATACTCTCTCTCTCTCTGTGTCTTTATCCTTCTATTTTACCCTCAGCTGTTTCCGTCAGGTGTGTGTGTGTGTGTGTGACAGGAAGGCGTTACAGCCCGCAGCGCGCTGACTACAGAGCTCCCATTACAGTGTCCCAGCCTCACACACACACACACACACACACACACACACACACACACACTGTATATACAGCCATAGAAAAAATATATATTATATACTGTATAATTTTTAATATGTATATTTTTTATATTTATATTATTATAAAAATATGCAGTGGTCTCTTAA
>JAOEHI010000446.1:0-13748 GCA_025447815.1 Percopsis transmontana
AGAGAGAGAGAGAGAGAGAGAGAGAGAGAGAGAGAGAGAGAGAGAGAGAGAGAGAGAGAGAGAGAGAGAATAAACTCGTAATTGGAGTCAGGAGACTTGCCCTAAGTGCATTTTAAATATCAGCTGCCTTCTACAGTTACACTGTGTGTGTGTGTGTGAATTTACTTATTATACAATATTCTCATAAGTTCTCTATTATTTGGCAGCAATGTTTAGTTTGTGTCTGCTGCACTTTAAAAAGCCACAAGTAGATATATGTGACATTATATGAAGCTGAAAATTAGCCAATAAAACCCATCCCAGTGTAACAGATCTAATCACAAAAACTATAAGAACTATAAGACGCTTCATTAGCAGAGGCCACGGTGAGTCTAAATCCTAAACCTGTCGTAATTACTTTTTAATGATGACAATGCAAAAATTCACTCGAGTACAAAATAACAGAATGTCTGCCTGCCTTTCTTATTTAGCATTGACATGTTTTTATTGTATGTATGCAAAACATGCTCTCTCAGATGTTTACGGTCGAGCTGACTTGAGTGTAAGGCGTCAGGCAGGCAGGAAGACGTGTTATCTTACCTGGGGTTGTGGCTGTGGATAAAATGGTAATATGTGGAACTGTGGTATGTTGAACTGAAAACAGGAAGAGGGGAAGACGGGACGATGACACAACACGATGGACACAAACACACCCAACTGCCACTTTGCATCACACTCTCACATAAAGTATATAGTACTACGGAGGTAAGTGGTTAAAAGGTACAGTCCGCAACTGCTGAGCTCCTAGACTCACACCATTCTCTACCTTGTCGCATGCCCTTTCGTGGACAGTTGTTTCAAAATATAAATAGGCAGATGGGGCAGTACCTTTAAAGCAGGAGTGTATCTTTAAATGTCAAATGTTAGAAACACAACACAGGAGGGAAGCTCTGGGACAGAAGAATGGCAGACAGAGAAGGGAAGGAGAAAGGTGGGATAGGAACATGAACACACACACACACACACACACACACACAGACACTCGGAGGCAGGATGCAGAAGGCACACAGGAACTCACTGGCTTTGATGCTGAAGCTAACGGCGTCAGTGCCTAGCTCATTGGAGGCATTGCAGAACGCAGTGAAGTCAGAGGTGACCTGGAAACTGACTACACTGTGGACAGTCAGGGTGTTGTCCTTGCTGATCTGATGGGACATCGTCTTGGGGATCTGATAGGAAGATGCACACACACAAGTACACACGTGTTTGTGGCTGAGCTTAATGGGTCTATTGAACAGTGAGCTTAGCTTTAAGGTTCACCGAAAAACTAAAACTAAAGCATGCATGCTGCGTAGGAGCATGCATGTACATGCATATACTCAGCGTTGTTCCTTTCAACAGAGGATTTGCATGCAGGCATACACTACGTATCAACATGGCCAGGCTATGTAATATCCAGATAGGGTTCCTCCTCCAAGTACCTGTGCGTCAGAGGAGCTCCACATAACAGTGGGGGCTGGATAGCCTCTCGCATGGCAGCTCAGGTTGACCATCCTCTCAACACTCTCTATGGCTGTGTGCACTGGCTTACTGATCTCTGGTGGGCCTAGTGTCCAGAGAGAGAGAGAGAGAGAGAGAGAGAGAGAGAGAGAGAGAGAGAGAGAGAGAGAGAGAGAGAGAGAGAGAGAGATTTTTGAGTTTTAACAACACTATTAAAACAACACAATATATACAATTTGCTGTACATACTATTTTTTACAAATTCAATTTGTACTAAAAAGTAAAATAAATATAAATTACATATACATTTAAAAAGAATTATATAAGAATAAATTAAAAAACTTCTGTAACAAAAATCTCAGTGGTGAAAATGAATCCTCACAAATATTTTCAGAATCTAAATTAATTTGTAAGTGATAATATTATTTATTATTTATTTTGATTATTACTAGTAGTCGTAGAAGAATATAGAGTGTTATGTATGTGTTTTCAGACTCACCCTTTACCACAACTTCAAGTGTGGCATTGCTCTCCATGTCCTTCATTCTGGGAACAGTCACCACACACGTATATGTTCCTGCCATGTCGTATGTAGCGTTCATCAACTTCAAAGTGTGGCCCTTTGCAACTTCCTTTCCATTCTTAAGACACCAATACACAAAATAAACACAACAAGTCGTCATGGGAAATGTAGGGTTTTTTTTAGTGTGTGTGTCCGTGCCTGTGTCTATCTGACCTTGAACCAGGCCGTGTCTGTGTGAAGAGAGGAAAGGGAGTTGCATGTGGCTTGCAGATTGTCTCCCAGGGCCAACAAAGGTTTTTCAGGCATCACCAAGGCAGGCTCCAGGTCTACACACACACACACGCACACACACACACACACACACACACACACACACGAAGAGCGGTTGGGAGAGAGAATTACCAAGTACATTATATTGTAATGAGCCATTGTTACCATAATCACCAATGCGTAGTACGTGTAGACATGAAATGCACTTACAGTTAACAAACACACTGACATTTCCTGTGATATCATTAAAAGTGTCTATGTCCAGGGTGCTGCAGTGGTACAGTCCACTATTCACACGTGTCACATCTCGCAGCACCAGGACGCTGGATTCATGAAGTAAATCATCCTTCATAATAGAGACCGAGAATAGAGAATTATTATGTTGAATTAAACTAAAATATATTGAATAGAGTACAATAAGCTATTTCATTAAATACACTATCTAAAAAGCTTTTTGTATGTTATAACACTAGTACTCAGGAGTGATATTGGCTTGAAATTTGTCTTTGAATTATTTTTGTCAGGCAGTCGTATAAAAATAACAGATTTTTAAAAGTTAAGTCACACTTGAAACCTCCTGTTTTCTATACATACTTAAATACTGTGTTCTGTCTGGATGATTAACAAGCATAACCTAGCTGCCTTACGTCTCCTTTTTTAAATGTGAAGGTTGGCTGAGGATTTCCGTTGCCACGGCAATGAATCTCAACTGTGTCCCCCTCTTTGATATCACCCTTTGGCGACTCCACCCACATAGTAATAGCTGTCGTGGAGTCTGAAAGACAAAATGGATGCTCAGACCGCCACAATTGTAAAGTTAACATATACAGAGAATTCTATAACTTATATGTTCAATGTTGAGACACGAAGAGCTGGCACTAAAAGGTTGCTTTATTGTCAAATATACAAATACTCACAGTGGATAGTGATATTAATTTTGTTGGTCTCTACCATCCTGGTTTCTCCAGGAAGATAGTAGCTGACTTCACAATAGAAGTAAGCATCTTCATCTTCTTTTATCAACTTCATACCCAACTCACTCTTAACTGAGAATAAACCATTGGACTCCTGAGTTGTTACACTCCGCACATCCACTGGAAGACACATAAAACATACATCAGATACACTGATACACAGAAAGACACACACACACGTGTCTGTTTG
The DNA here is from genome assembly GCA_025447815.1 of Percopsis transmontana. NCBI lineage: Eukaryota > Metazoa > Chordata > Actinopteri > Percopsiformes > Percopsidae > Percopsis > Percopsis transmontana. The sequence goes on from JAOEHI010000446.1 coordinate 3,437, forward strand.
AGTCTAAATAGATGGGCGTATTAGCTAATGAAGCTATTTAAGGATGCGTTCATTTTCTTTCAACCCAGAACTTAATGAAATGTTGCGCCCCATCACTTACTATGGTGACACAACTTTACTGACAGCTTTAATAGTAAACATCTTACCATTCTGCTGACACTTCTCACAAAGCTTACAATGCAATTCAGTGGGCAACTGTTAAAAAAAACATTATACTTATATATATTTATTTTGAAAACGGGAAACCCATGATGCAGGATAGTCGTGAGATAGTCTCAGAGCCTCAGAGTTGGCCAACCTGTAAGCATCCTTGAGCAAGATACCTAACCCCTATCTGCTCCATGTAATAGCAGCGTGCAATTGTAAGTCGCTTTGGCATCTGCGAAATGACCTAATTGTAAATTGTATGAGATGAGAGGCTGCGTAGATGTATAGGCTAATAGCCTATACATCTACGCATCAGAAACACTGGAAGATGGCATATGAACGGTTCAGGCAATGGTTTTGTTCTCACCTCTATCGTTCATTAGCGGCGTGTTGTTTCTAAACCAAGTGATGTTAGGTCTGGGAAAGCCATTCTTGGCTTCACAAGTCCCAATCTGTAGGACAGGAGAGGAGAGGAAATTGGAAAAAAGAAAGAAAAGTTTTTTGCCCGTTGTTTCATTTACATTATTTTTAAAAGCAAAATATACCTTACCTTTATTTTTTCATTGTTTGAGAATCCTGTATCAATCGCCTCAATGGTAGGAGGCTCCGGTTTCTCTGCAATACCAGTGGTATTTTGTCAATTATGTCGTTCTATGTGATATATTTAAATGTTTGTAGTATTTTCAAACTCCTCCAAGAGCAGTGAAAATTGCACAGCAAGTTACGAAAAAATTATAAAAAAGCAGATCCCCAGCATCTAGTTTCAGCAGTTAAGCTTTGTCAACTACGGAAGACAAGGTAGATACAGTAGGATATAGATTGATTTGATGCTAACTGTTATACTGCTGTGAGAGAGTGGCGGTTGCTACACCCCAGATATGGACAGATATGGACAGATATGGACACTAAAAAGAATTCTCTCAGTTTTACCAGCTCTTAGTCTTACCAAACACCCTCAACTGAGTGTGTCCTTCCCCGTTCCCCTCTGTCAAGCCTGATATATGGCAGATGAAGTCCAGTTCGTCCTGCAGCTGTACATCTCTGATGGTAAGCACCAGTTCCCCGGTATTCCCCGGCCCAGTAACACTGATGCGATCTGTGAACCCCGTGCCTTTTTCCACAATCTTCATCGTAGTGTCCTGGGAGTAGATAAGCTTCCTATTCGTTGGTGTCCTCTGTGGGTCACAGGAGAGATATTGGTCAGTCACATGTGTAACCTTGGTTCTCGGGAGTGACGAGAACACCTACCCGAGGCCAATAACACCAAGTGTTCTGTGAAGAGGTGAATGGTCGGTGACAGGTGTAATATTGGTTCTCGGAATAAAGAGATCACCTTTTCAAAACTGTATTTGTGTGAGGTTAGGCATGTATGCATTATAAGTGTAAAGTCACACATACAACCCCGCTTGCCTCGCTGACCTTTCAAAGCACAAATAATGATTTTACAGGTGACATAATGTTGATCAGTTGTGCGAGACAGAAAGCTGAAAAGCTAGTTTGTGGTGCTGTTAAACAGTATTGAATTAAACACAAAGGTGTTTGTGTTATTTAGCCTAGCCTCATTGATTCAAATGAGGTGTCAAAATAATAGAAACACGTGTCAGTACAACGCAATACAATTCAACAACACCACAAACTACATCATACAAAATTATCATACAGTTAAATAGCCACCTCTCTTAAAGGGTTTTTTCAGCATAAACTGAACATTATAACAATCATGAAGGGAGATTTATTGCAGGACTGTTGTATTAGACTGCATTAGTTTCGCTAGGTGTACCTAATGAAGTGAGTGTATATTTGATATCCCAGAGGTCTACAACATGATAATACTGAAGAACACTGAAAATGGTATTGTCTCTATTTCCCAACATGCGGCAAAGATGTCATATCTAGTGGATTTCTTATTGTGTGTAGGGCTCTGCATTTGTCATGTGTATGTGGCTTAACTCACATAAAACCACTTGATAACCATGCCTCCGATGCCTTCATCAATGGTGAACATGCAGGTGATCTGAGCTGTGTCTCCCCTCATCACCTCCACTCGGTCCTCCATGTTGACTACAACATCAGCCCAGACTGGAAAGAGACCAAGAAACAGAGATAGACAGAGACAAGGGGAGAGAGAGGGCTATATTTAGCCATCCTTTAGCATCTTTCAGTATTGACATTTATTCCAATGTTATCCAGTCAACATTGCTCGTGGACCAAGTTGGTCTCAAGTCAAATCAGTCCCTAGTCTAAATCTCAAATCACGTTAAAAAAATTATTCAGAAGGAGGACAAGATAGATTGAGATTATATTGAGCATCAGCAACAGAATACACTTCACACTGGACGCAGGTATCAAGTCATGGTACGAACTGACAACTGCTGTCATCAGCCGGAACCTGGCACAGAAGACTGCATCACACACCACTAACACAAACTCAACAGGCGTTGAGCAGGCAAGAATAAACAGAAAAAGAGGAGGGGACACAGGCGTAATGGTTCAGCGGGAAGAGAGAGATGCTATGACAGGAATGAGAAGCCCACCCATGTCCACATTAATGTGCTGCATTCCAGTGTGTCACCCTCTCACAGGAAGAAAGGCTCAATTTACAGGCAATATAGTAGCCCCACTGTTCCTGCTCTCACCCTCTGAGGAACAACTGGATTTCCCCTTTTCCAGGGTATCTGGCCATGACGTACAGTGTACCCTGCTAGGATGGAACCCCCCCTTATATTTTATGCATCAGTCTTTTAAAATGTCTTCCAGCATCCCTGTAGCCTGCAGGAATGAGATTGTCACGTTTGATTTACCATGTAATAATGTTGGTGACGTCAGCCAGAGACATTTTTAAGAATGTGCAGATTTTCTTATCATCCCTTTGACATTTAGCCTCTTGCTGAGCTGTTAGTAAAAATACATTTAAAAAAAGTTCATGAATACTTAAGTTAAAAAAGTGAAAATATTGTCTGCCTGCCTCATATTAACAAAAAACTAGTTCAGTTGATCCACAGGAACCATTACGCAAGTAGCAAGGCAAGGCAGATGACTCATAACAGTGCTTCCTGTCTGGATCTATGCTTCTGTCTTTTCTTTTTCACTAAGGAAAAGACAGAAGCATCCAGAAAGAATATATATATTATCACACAAACATACCAAGAATAACGTATTTTAGAATTGGCATATCAGCATATTTATACCAGTGCCAAATAGCAATCATACAGATATGACAGATAAATGGGATAGTGCATATGGTTGTTTAAAGGCTGCAATCTGTTTTTACAGTAAATATGTAACCATAATGGATAAACACACCGGTATGCTACTAGGCCTCTCTGAATCTGGTAGCAGACCCAGACAACAGCTAGAGATGAGGTGAGGAGAGTGTAGAGAGAAGAGGAAATACGTGTCGAGAGGAGATCTCCTCTCATTCAATGAAAAGATTATTTAGGCCTACCACAGGAACCATTAAGCAAGTAGCAAGGCACTGGATATTTCATTAACAATCTAAAGGGGTAAAAATAAAATAAAAAGTAAATATCTACAGTATGCTAATCTTACTTAGCTACAGAACAACAAAAAATACTTATGGGCTCTCTACTGCTCTACCGTCCAGAGCATCCCTCCATCTTGAGATCCTCACATTGTGACAGTATTGCTACTTCACGCACACCTACAATCTCTCCCTTATATGTTCCTCCCTTTGTTCTTCACTCGCCCAAATGCTCTGCTTTCCATCTCTATATGTGTCCAAACAGCCTTCTTCCTTTTCCACCTGCCTCTCCCTCTTTTGTATGTTGCTGTTTACTGCTAGCTAATGGAGCTGGACAGATGCTTTCCTGAAATCCAATTAGCTTCCTTGACATTTCCTGGCCATTAGCAATGGCAAGGCATTGCTGACTCACTTCCAGCATCAATCGTCCACCTAGCGATTTATCCAAGAAGAATCATGGGTAAAAAACGTACATTTGAAGAAATTATTTTACATACACTCTGAAAGCTAGGCTAGCTGCAGCTGTGCCAATGCTAACCGTAGCGGTGAACATAGTCCACTATGGCAGGTGGACATGTGCTATGCAGAACAAAATATCTCATCCTATTCCAATGAAACTAAAAGAATCTCCTTCTCACATACTGTAGGTATATATGGTTTAAAATACATTAACATGATAATGTGTAATAATCTTTTTGCATGAAAAAAATATGCCTAAAAAGTGTCTAAAGCATGTCTAAAACATTGCTTAGTGGGCCTTTAATGCTGCCATGACAAGCCTCAGATCACCTCCTTTCTATGTATGAGAAAGCACACATTGGAGGCAAGAAAGTGCAGAGAAATGCAACACTTCAACTATGTAAATACAGGCACTCTGGGATATCTGGGTCTCTCCAGTTTATGAGTTCCCTTCTGCAAACAATGTGTTTCTCCCTGAAGTTAGACTCAGAGAGAGTAATTCGACATGGTGTGTGTGTGTGTGTTTGTTTTTTCCTTGAGTGTGATCTGATTAACTTTCCTATCCACTTATGACAGCCAAACATGGACTGCATGCAAAGACACACAGGGGGAGAGAGAGAGAGAGAGAGAGAGAGAGAGAGAGAGAGAGAGAGAGAGAGAGAGAGAGAGAGAGATGAATTTGAGTATTATCACAGGCTTGATGAAGCCCAATGCGTGCCCAACTGCAGACGATACAGACATCCCAATTAGCCTGTAAGCGGTGATGACTGTGTGGTGTGTCGGCTCTGAGCTTCAAAGCGGCACAGTCGCTACAGATCTTGAACAAGGGTGATGTGAACGTCTAATTGTGGTCAGGACTAGAGGTGATCCCTTCACACATGCCATGGTTCAGCTGTCAACGCTCAATTTCAGCCCAACAAAGAGGAAAGCTGGGTTATATATAGACATAACAAAGCTCTGTGTACTTACATGCACTTACAGAGATGTGACACACACAAGCCAATGCCATTAAGGCACCAATGAAATGGATCAGAAAGCAAATAGGATAAGACAATCTCAAAGAGGGAAGCTTTTTGACAAAAGGCTGTGATTACACTGTAGACAACAGCTGGAGATGAGATGAGGAGAGTTTAGAGTGTAGAGGGGAGAGGAGAGGAGAAAACAGAGTCCTTAATTGTGCTCATTTACCTGTGATCGATATTTCTTCTTTTGGAAAGCTACACTAATGTTCCCAAGAATGCATGCTACAGCTCTTTGAAAACCATTATGGAGTGCTTCCTCCTATCGCCCTTCCAAGCAGACCAGATCAAAGCAGCAACAGCTGACAGGGTGACAGCAGAGGTAAGGGGAATAAACACACCCACACCAAATGTCTTTCAGCCAGAGCCCACTAATCTCTGCAGGGCAAGTGACTGGTAACCCTGGCCTAGAGATAACATGAGTCTAGGCCAATAAGCACTTCATTACATGATTTACTGGGGTTTTTTCACAACATCCCAGATGTATTTTTTTATTAACTACTTTCCATTCACTTGTGTATTAATGAATAAATAACAACGGCTCCACTTTCGAGTTTGAGGGCATGAAGCCTGCTGAACTACGCCAAGATCCATTTTTCTGCCTGACAGCAAAAACAGTTTTGTTAGCATTACACTGACCGAGTGTCCTTATATAATCCAGTTTAGAGTCAAAGGTACTATATCGATATTTACATACCAAGGATTCCCCTACTAAGACATCCATTCATGTTTAATTTACAGACCGAAGAGAAGACTCAGATGGAACACCAGTAAAGGTAGAATTCATCTTACATTAGAAAGGAGCACAGGAGTGTGAGACATGCGTCAACAGGATCGGTTTGTGGTTAGGGTGACCAACTCCCAGATGAAAGGTCCCAGGGTGTTGCACCGTACCTACACCCACCGTATGCAGATTTTGATGCAAACGTCTGCTAAATGACAGCATTGTGGTGGTCAGCGTTTTTTTTTTCTCTGCGTAACAGCATATGGGACGTGAATTAGCAAGAGACAGATGTCATCTTTCCCTCCATGCCACCTGTGGCAGAAGGAAGAGACAGCTCTGAGACACGTTTCGTCACATCTAAGAATAACAATGGCCTATCAAGCATGTTTGCTTACGTGATACACCACAATTACAGAGCGCTGACCCGGGCCGGCACCAGAAATAGCAGCCTCCACTTCAGGGATGAATGTGAGAGCAAGAGCCTGGGAAAACCGTGGCTCTGTCAGGCTGCTCTTTGTACGCTGATTCTGTGGGCTTCTGTGGGCAGTTCTCCGAACACGAAAAAACCAAATGATAAAAACAAGAGCTGTTAAGATTAAGAAAACTAAGAGGCTACCAGGGAGTAGAAGAGAACAAGGTGACAGATGGGATGCAGAATGGGGGAAGAAAGTGTACTTTGTACTGACTCTGTTTAGGCAATCACCGGTGTCGAGCTGTGACTTCAGCTTGTTCTTCACTACCGAGCTCTCCAATAACAAATTGTATTACGAATCCACGAATAACTGCGTAATTTAATCATGTATCGTCCCAGGTGGGACAAACTGGTGTCAGAATGACGCAGTGAAAGACCTTTGTAGAACTGTCCTAAAGGCGTAAATGTTGAAAGTCCTTGTCAAATGCCCATTTGTCACATTCGTTCTACCACAAGGCATAGCTCACAGCAAAAGAGCACTTTATTAGCCTTTAGTAGCCTTTATTCAGACTACTACTGCCATCTTTAGCTCTAATTACTTAAGCTACTACCCCATTCAACGCAACTTCGTAAAATTGTTTATGTTTACTATTATTTAAATTTTTTGCTATGTATGAACCTATGTGTTTCCTGGGCTGGTTTTATGTACAGTTGTGTACAGTTCATCAGAGGGATTCAAGTGATTTAACTCAATGTGTGGGGGAGACAAAGAGACAGACAGTAACAGCTGTACCAGCCATGGCGAAATGCACATTCCGACAATGCCAGAGAGAAGCCACGGTCACAATGGCCACACTGGCCTGGCGCACGCACACACACACACACACACACACACACACATCCCAGGGCACTGGAGCCAAATGCCTGTTGTACCTACTCAGCGCTAATTGAATGTAACAGTTTACAAAGGGTTGGAGGACACAGGATACTGTTGCAGGGAGCCCACTGGACATCACAAGCCACCCTTTGAAATCCACTTCTCTATGTCAGCAGGGCACCTGTTGTCGAGATCAACTCATTGTGGGCCTGGATCAGTTCTCGTCCATCAGGCTGACACTCTGTAATCCCTGTCGTTAGGAATGAAACTGCCGGCTAGGTTTCAGTCAGTATGATAGGAAGAATTATAACGTGGCAAATGCTCAGTCAACATCCCTTTAAAAAGCTTAACCACATGTGAACATGCCGAGCAGCTGATGGTTTTGGACAGTTTCAGACAGTTGAACCAAATGTTCCCAAGGGATGTACATTCACATTTACTGTAGGTAGCAGAAACCGCCATACAACCCAGTCATCATAGGTAAAGCATTCTATCAGCAGTCACTAGATATGTTGATGACATGACATTCACCAGCCTAGCCTGCTAATCATGTTGTTACAGTTGGGCTGGCATAAACACAGCGAGACCACCAAGTCTTGAGCTGTGAAGACCACCACAGCTTCTCTGACCCGAGGATAACCTCTCTTTGATGAGGCAGTCTTTGGTCCTCTGCCCTCAGCAGAGGAACACCAAAGTGAGTTCACTCCCACTCTCTCTTCATCTTGAACCTTTCCAAAGCTGGCTATCTGGACATACCTCCCATATCATTTGTGTTTTTTAGGACTTCTGACTACATGCGGGACTGAGCAAGACTCCCATGTCCAACTATACAACTCCTTAAATATTACCACAAAAAAAGTCAGATCAAAACCAGGGAATGCCAGCTCTGCTCCTGTGCATGTGTGTGTGTGTGAGAGTGCGCATGGGTTCTCAGTAGGCCTCCCCCTCATGTCTGCTCCCATGATGGTACAAAGGTCCCCTCCATCCTCTTTCCCACGTTCCATACCACAAACCGGTCTCCAGATTGGCGGGTGTGTGTGTGTGTGTGTGTGTGTGTGTGTGTGTGTGGACAGGCAGGAAGAAAATAACACAGGGCTACTAAAAAGTGTGGGAAAGGGCAATGGGGACAGTATTTTTACAGCATTGATTTTGATGTTAAAGAGAGATAGAGAGAGGGGAGGGGGGGGGGGGTGCCCCTACTTGCCGGTAGCATAGACGGGCTAAAGAAAGACAACTCTGGAAGCTTGCAGGAAACATACCCACACATATCCTGAAAAACAAACACACACACACACACACACACATAATGGAAGATATTTGCCCTTTGGCTCAAAAGATAAGGTATTTTTGGTAGACTTTGAATGCGGCTAGAATGAATCAGTGAGGAATGCCATGTGAAAAAATAAACAAATCTAAAAATGTAGTAGAGTTTATATATAATACATATAGAGTCATAGTACATTTTACATATTTTATACAACACTATACTATAATACTATCTTATCCTTGCCGGTGAGCCAAAACATTATGACCGCTCACACTGCGTGGCCGCAGACCGTTTAGAGTGCCCATTCTAACCCATTACGACCACCCAGGTGGCCATTATGTTTTGGCTCATAGGTGTATATGATCTGTGTGTGTGTGTGTGTATGTGCACATCCATTCATGTGTGATCTTTATTCATTCATAGTCAAACAAACACCTGATATCAAATTATGTGGCCATATTTTTTTCCATTTTGCCAAGCACCATCGTGAAATCCCCTGTATTTAGCAGGCAGTAAATATTCTCTGACAGCCCTATGGTATACACAATATGGCTGTCAGGGCCTGTTATGATTCTAGATATGGCTCAGTTATAGAATATTACATAAGTCTCATTTGCACAAAAAGTGACAATAAGCCGGTAAGGCAAACATGCATTCGTGTCACAATGGTGACTAGTAAAATGTTTTGATGGGATGATTTTATTGATTTATTTTTTCATGATGTAATCAAGTTCGAAACAGTACCAACTGTTTATGGTAGAAACAGCAGAAAGTTTAATATCTCGCGTAGGGATACTTGTTCAGCATGATAAAGTAACTGTACCAGCATAGAGCCATGAAAACAACAATCTATTTCAGTTTGTACACGAGGAATGCTGTAACTTAAATGAATTGGACTAAATCAAATCATAACAGTCGCGTGACTAGACTACATAAGCGTTCCACTAAGAGCTTGATCTGAAGCTTGTACAGCTGTCCAATAACTGGGGATGATCTCAAACAAACACTATGTTTATATTTAGATGAATGGAAAGATCACTAGATGAATTCATTCTTTCAATTGAGAGTTTCAGTGCCACGTCTTTTAAAAACACTGGTTCCCCAAGCGGGGCTCGGGACCCGCCATCAAAGGATGTTTTTGTGCAGGTTGCAAAGTGATTATTTTTTTTTTAACCTATTTATTTTACTAAAAAAAGAATACAAGTTTATTATCCAATTATTTGTTGCCTTTATATTATTAGATTTGTAATGTATAATATATAAGTATATTTCTTATTGTCATTATTTTAGTTGTATTATCTTTATTTAAAATGTATATATATTGTAACATCATATTATCTTGGCAAGACTACGTTTGTGTAGCTTTCACACTCCTTCATGCATGCATTGTGGGGGTCAAAGGATTCCTGTGTTTTGACCTTTCTGATAGTGAAAATACAAAGGAACAGATTTTTGAGTATTGCAAGCAGTATTGTGTTGTATTTTAAAAGCAGAAAGCCAAATGACCCATGTCAGCATCGCCTCTGGAGCCACAAGGCAGCGCGGTGCCTGAGGGCTGAGAGGCTGCATTAGGCTGAAAGGCTCCTAATGTGCATTAGATCAGCACCAACTGTTGTTTCAGGAAAACAGCATCCATTATTAAGCAGGGTTTTGAACAATGGGAGTTTTGAACCAATGTGTTTCTCTGTATTGTACAGCACAGCCAGCCAGCCAGGTTCCTGAGAACAACCAATATATCATTTTCCCTTCACAGTAATTCAGGAGCCCAACCTTTACAGGGGTTAGCGATGGGGCTTATTAGGAGTGTGGTGCTAGGACTTCCCTGGTACACTGAAGAGTGAACACTGAAGAGTGAACACTGAAGAGTGAACACTGAAGAGTGAACACTGAGGAGTGAACACTGAAGAGTGAACACTGAAGAGTGAA
>JAOEHI010000447.1:0-13744 GCA_025447815.1 Percopsis transmontana
TATAGTATATATTTATAAATAAACCTACACACAGTGCCATGATTTTAACTAGAGCTGACGTATGCAAAACAACATTTGGGCCACAGCACTCTCTCTCCGCTAGACCGGACTTCATTATGAGGCCAGGACAGTGCTCTAGGCTGTTTACCTTTGCCTTAATATAGATACCGGCTGTAGCTAGTGTCTACAGAGTGCACAACTCCTGACAGAAATAGTACACTCATTTGTTCGTTGTGAAAACACGTGGAGCACTGTGTGCGCACTGAACTCTTTTCCGCACGCCTGTGTAAAACGAACCAGCATTGAGACACTTGTTTGATGTACATTTGGTATAAAAAATATCTACACGGATCTACTCCACACAATAGGTGTCAATCAAGTCATTAGCAATCAGAACGCTGTGTGAGCCTGAGGGCCCTAGTTTCCCGGTGCAATTGGAGGCGCATGGCACAAGTTCACGGCACAAGTCCACGGCACAAGTTGGCGGTAAGCGGGCACAATTGCAGTGCAGTTGGATTAGAATGAATAAATTATCAGTAGGAGTGGTGAGGGCTGTCTTCAATTACGGCCAATCAAATCAGCTCCTCATTCCCTTTAACAGCAGTGCGCCCTCTGTCTCGGCTAACTGCCAATTTCGTAATAGACGGCGAAAGTCCAGACCGGCAGAAAAGGTTCTCCCGGGAGGAAACTGTCAAAACGGATGTGGAAGTGCACATTCGCCAAGTGCGCAAATATGGCACCTCTAATAAACCACACGTATATATTATTATATATATACACATATATTTTGTTTTGTGATTAAATAGGTTAAGGACAATAGTCATTAGTTTAATTATTTACGAAATAGATCACAAGTGGCGTGTGTGATTTTGGATAGGTATGTGCTTAGTGCACCTTCGCCTAAAGCCCGGAAACTACCACACAACGCCTATGTCTGTGCTAAGACGTGGTCTGACCAGGCAGAGATGCTAGTGCAATATTTGGTTATATTTAACACTAAACTAGCACTGCACCTGATTTTGACTGACACACCCTCTACTGTGTCACCACACCCATTTCGGCGCAAGTGATGTCATGGCGAGCCGGGAAATTAGCAAACGCGAAACTAGCAAAAGAGAAAAACCACCTTGCGCCCAACGAAATTGTCACTACGCCAGCATCAGCGCTACCGCCGGCCTTGTGCCGTCTGGAAACTAGAACCCTAAGCCCTGCATGCTGTGCTCATGCACTCTGACCACAAGGGTAATCATCACAGATTATTCTACTATACAGTATATTATAGCGTGATACCTCGAGGATGACGATGGAGATGATGGCCATCTCAGGGCTGAGCCAGGGGAAGAGACGCTGCAGCTGGCCACATTGGCCAATCAGGTAACAGTTGACTATGATGGCAATCAGACCCATGGCTTCCATTGCCGTCTGCATGAAGTAGAAAAACTAATAAACAACACAGTTCTGCTATGCAGCTCCATAATACGTGGCTAAGGCTATGCTGGCCTACAAATGTACTGAATTGAAATTGGGCCCAGCGCTCCTTATCAAATGCACAGTATAATGTGTGTCTCTCTCTCTGACCTGCCATTGGCCAATGCTCTCCACCCTGATGCCAAAGGGCCTCTGAAGGCCGGTGCAGAGCTTGAAGGCATCGCTGCGGATCTCTATGATGTTGTTGATGAGGGCGCACATGGCCGCCAGGGGGAAGGCTGAGGAGAACAGCACCACATAGCCAAACTGCACAAACATCTCCTGGTAGTCCTGGAAGGTGTCCTGGGAGGGACAAAAGGGACATTTAGATCACACTTCCACCAATAAAGTAAGCAAAGTAAAGTAAGAATTCTGTCTTGAATTATTTATAAAGCACTGAGATGTTTTCTACTGTGTGTAACGAATATAAACATGTCTTTTACACTGCATGTGACATAAACATGTCACATGTGTCTGCGAAATATCATTACATTTCCTATAAATCCCCCACACTCTGGCTTGGCCAAAATAAATACCTAGGCTAGACTTCTAACAGAAGTGTTTTTTCCTTTAAATATTTATTCACTCAAGATATGCACCACTATAAGGCCAATTACTGTGTGTTGACTGGGTTTCTTCAATCAAGGTGTAAAGCATGGCCTACATAAGCACAATGATTGTAGGTGAGCATAGGCACTTTAAACATTCCCTGTGTAATACGTTTCTAAGCAGAAATTAAAACCCTGATAACCCCTTTCTCTCTATTCTGCTTAATCAGTTTCCCAAAGTGATTATATAAGGGTTGTGTCTAGGCCTGCAACTAATGATTATTTTCATAATAGATTAATCTGTAAATTATTTACATATTCATTATTTTTTACATGATACATCACATCAGTCAATTATAAAAATGTAATTCAATTCATTTTCTGTCAATCAATTAATAGATTTATTTTATTTTTCTCACCCTTAGTTGAATCACAGAAAGGAACTCTTATTGGAAAATAAGTGAGATAAATGAAACGGTGATTGTAATTTCAAATTTGTGAACTCTGAGCTATCTCTGAGAATTACCAATAACAAAGTTGCATCGGGTCATTTATATGGGCTCTTCCCATGAACACAGTGGCTACACAACCACATTTGAAGACGCCACAAGATTGTAGCATTTTGTTCCTACTGACCTCGTATGTCTGCATGCAGCTCTCTATCTCCGCCTGAGTGAGAGTGGTGCTCTCTCGCTCGCCGGGAGGGTCAATCCACGACTCTCTCTTAGTCTTAAGCTCCGCCCTCTCTGCGCTCCGCCCTCTTTTCCGGTATCGCAGTGATGTGCTGCCCTCAGTCGCAGAAGGCAGTGGGGCGGCTGCGGTAGTAGCCGCAGTACTGTCGGCCAGTGCTGCTCCACCGCCACCTGATTCTTTCACATCGTGGACCCCGTTATCGTCGTCATCGTCGCACATGTCAAATACAGAGGCTGGGTCCATTCCCTTCTCCACCATCGTGGGGCTCCCTTCATCCATGAAGTTGTCCTCTATTTGGGGACTGCTGCAAGCTGCTCTTCTGTCCACCTTAGCGACAACAGTACCAGTACCAGTTCCATTAGAAATTGCATAAGCTTTAGCCTTTTGCATTGGCAATCCACCCTATTTCCAAATGCTACGACGAGCGTTGTGTGCGCGGTGGTGGAAGTCTAATCAGGAGAAATGAGTATTGACTAAAGGGGACCTATTATTAAAAACTTATTCTTTTTGTGCCCTCAGTGCTACATTTGGGTATCTGGAGTGTCTACCAACCCACAAAAGTTGAAATAAGACATTTCAGTTCGTTTTTTTTGGCAGCCTGTTTGAAAACATGTGTTTCAACAAGCCATTCTGATTTTCTGCACCTATTTAAGTCAATGCATGCTCATTAGAATTATACCTCCTCCGCTGTCTCAACATCTCCACCCACTGCTTGAGACTTTTGCACGTGAGCCATTGTTATAGCATGCGTTGTATCCACTAGCTGAATCGAGGTTTCACCATGAATCGAGGTAAGCACTGCTCTGTTGGCTGCACACAGCAGCAGCATCTTTAAATCGACTCCCAGCTTCAGAGGACAGAAGTGCATTTATTCCGCCTCGCCGTTCTGTGTATAGGTACTGTCAACAGACAGGGACAGAACCACTCTGGCGTGATCAATCAGAGCACCCTGGGCTCAGGAGTCGGGGGGTTTAAAGACACAGGTGCACAAACAGTGCAATTCAGAGAGAGGGTGAAAAGTACATTTATGAGAAAATAAAATTTAAGTTTTTTGAACATTGAAGCACGTAAATCGATTCAAGTATAAAAATATAATTATGAACTGTGAAAATTAGCATTATAGGTCGTCTTTAATGTTGTCAAATATTTCCTCCTGCCACTCATTCATTATTCATGCATGTGGGACAGACTTGCCGTTGGTGTGTATTATCTAAGAATAAATGATTCACATGTTTTTATTATATAACAATTTAGATAATTATTACAATAATATATATAATTGTAATTTATATACAGCCATGGAAATAATTAAGAGACCACGGCATATTCTTGTAAATATAATCTAAATATAATAAGTAAATATAATAAGCATATATTAAATAATAAAATATGAATATAAATATAAATGTATTAAATATAAATGTAATTGTATATAGATATTATATTTATAAAAATGGGCAGGGGTCTCTAAATTTTTTCCATGGCTGTATATATATATATATATATATATATGTGTAAGTCCAGCCACATTGAATGCCCTACTTCCCCATTCAGAAATAAGGGTGTGCTGATGTGAGGTTCTGCTCCAGCGTACCTTCTCTATGAAGCTGACCTTCCTCAGCTTCAAACCACAGTCAATCAGACTCTCCTCCTCCGTTTCTCCTTCACTGAACCTCCCGCTGTCTGCCTCATCCCTCTCTCCTCCCTCCTCTTCGTCAGGCGCCCCGCATCCGCCGTTAAGACACTTCTTTTCCCTAGATGTCAGAGAGAATGAAAGTAGTTCTGACAGTTTGTTCCTCTGGTGCAGTGGTGCGCAACCTTTTCGGAACTACGGCCCTCCTGAGGAACGTTGTTCATTCATTCACTGATTCATTCACTGATTCATTCACTGATTCATTCACTGATTCATTCACTGATTCATTCATTCATTGATTCTAACCTCTCTTGCCGCAAACAAAAACTGTCCAACATTATTGAAATTAACATTTTACAAGTTTGCAACAACCACACATACTGTACTAAGAACTTTTTAAGATAATAAACCAGAATAAATGTATTAACTTTTAATACAGTATAAACCTCTAAAAACAACTGTATGTACAGTACAAGGTCATAGATGCACTGATAAAATTAATTTACCAGTTGTTCTCGATTTATACGATTTTGAATTCCCAAATTGTGTTTTTTACACTGATATAATTGATCATCTATTGGGTTATTCAAGAAAAATACTAAATTCTTAAAATTTTTGTTACACAAAGTAATGGTTTTAGCAGTGCACCACTATTTGTATTAGTATGCCATATACATACTGTATAATAAAAGTAAAAATCCACTACATAAGAAGTGCAACTATTAGTTAAAGCGCAGGTGAAAGGTAAGGTAATCCACCTCCTCTCCAGTTGTCCCAGGCCAGGCCTGGTTCCCCGCAGGCCGGGACCTGGCATGGCCTGGTCGGTGGGAGAAGCCTGGGCTTTTCCCGCCGCCAGCCGGGCGTATTTGAGCAGAGCGGAGAGGAGCAGGTCCCACGCAGCCCTCAGCGTGAGCTCCCCCAGCCTGTGGCGCTCATACAGGTAAGGCTGCAGCACCTCCTTGATGTTCTGGAGGAACTGGCGGATAATGAGCAGAGTGGCCAGCATCTGACGTGGGACAGGAGAAGAAGAAGAAGAAAATGAATAATTGGTGCTAAACAGCCTGAGCGGTTGAACTTAACGTTGTCAGTAATAACTAAGTTTCAAATATTATAATAATATATAAAATATAATCAAGTATCGTCTATTAGCTTATTGCTATTGCTGTATCTGATTTTGGTTCTAATATTGCTAATATCTGGTTCTAATTTTAGGCAAAGTCACTATGTTTTGCGGAGGCGATCGCATTTCACTCATTTCCCATGAGCCTCTTCGCAAAAAGATATATATTGAAGAGAATAGTTGAGTTCGGTCAAAACATCAACCTTTTGCTAGTTGTATAGAGATGAGGTAATATAACAATAGTTTTGTAGTGCCTTTAATAATCCTACTACCTTATTTAATGAAAGAAATACATTTTATTTCAGCTTTCAGCTGATCATAACAGAGCAAGGCCTAGGTAATTTAACCAAGTTATCTTGAAACAACACATCATCTTTCACAAATCAGCATGGCTAAAATGAGAGAGCTGACAAGAGAGATGAGGACCAAATAAAATGTAATAATGCTGCCTTATGGAACAGTGGCAAGACACATCAAAGAGAAAAGTCAAGATAACCTTAAAAATGATTGGTTAGAAAAAATAAGTTAACAGCAAACTTGCCGTCCACCGCAAACCAACGTATCACCACTGCTTTTGGTATCGTTTGTAAAGTTCAACGCTGCTGAAGTGAATGACGAGAACCAATCGCTGCATCCTAGTGGTTAACGTTAGACATTGCAGCAACACTGCTATAAACGTATGGATAGATTTTCCCCATTTAATCGTGGCGGGACAATAATACACAAAAAAAAGAGTGAGTGAAGAAATCCACCTGGGTCATAAGTCTGACACCGCAGATATATAAAAATAGTGATTTATAGAACAGAAGGTGAACTGAAAGACAGTAGAGGGGGTTCTGTCACACTCAAAAGTGGTCAGTTGACTATTCACTGGACATAAAAAACACCCACACAATGCACACATGACCTTATTACAGACTAACACCCCACTAACCCAAGACAAATCAAAAGTCCCCATTATATGAACCAAGCAGTAGACGTTAAATACCCACACTCAAACGCAACACTGCACATTTGTATTGTAATTCTGATAAATGCGCTACACAATGGCCGACAACACACACAAAGGGGGGTCATACTTTGGACTTGAGCAAAGCCCTGACATCACAGGGAACGGAGCCCACAAGCATCTGGACCTTGAGGATGAGGTACGGCAACACATTGTTCTTGAACTGTCTCAAAAAACTCCGGGACAGAGACAACACCAAGACCATCTTCCACAGGGACAGACGGACGGACGGATGGATGGATGGATGGATAGATGGATGGATGGACGGATGGATGGATGCAGGAAGGGGGGGATGGTAAGATGGATGCAAAAAGACAGAGAGCAAACAAGAGCACGTAAGCAGGGGAATGCTTGTAGTCGCTGGAACCCCAGACCTTAGAGATGAGAGGGAAGTTTAATGGGTTATATAAAATGCCTGGCAGTGAAATGTAGCCATGTCCTACCTCTTTCAGACGCTCCATGTCTTTGAGGTAGAATCCAATGTAGAAAAGGCTGAGATAAGAATTTACAAACTGAAACTGCAAGAGTCAGAAATTAGTGCTGGCGATTCAACAGTGTCAAAGAAATTTGGGGAGAATATGCAATGACATTTCAAATTAAATAATAAAGTCTATTTAAATCAACGGCAACTCACAAGAACCATTTTGATGATGAGATTTTTCTCATAGGCACTCTGGAGTCTGTAGTTTTCTGTGGAGGCACAATAAACCACTGTTACTCAGTGAACGTTCTTGTTAGCCGTTGTAATGTCTTTTTCTCATGGCAGTAACTCACCCATATCATTGAGCCAGCAGGCTATTTTCCTGTACACCTCGTCACATGCAGTCACAGTGATAGCTAGCATGATTTTGGGGATGAAACGCGCTAGTCGCGGCATTTCCTTGATCCCCATAACAAACTCCTGCAAACACACAATAAGACAGGTTTTCTGGAATCTTGAGCGTGGCACTAGCGGGAGAAAGTGCTAACCACTGACCCCACGGTGCACAGTTACTTTTACTTGGAGTAACTGATCTGTAGGAATACTTAGCGACTGACACTACTACTGCTATTACGTAGCCACTAGGGGCAAAAATATTTATCGATTAACCCATTGACAGAATATTAATCAAATATCTATTGTATTTTTATAAGACTGATTGGTAAGCATATTACGCCATTTAAATGTGCCTGTTTGGCTTAGCATAACTTGTAATGAGCATTTACAATAACGTATTAACCCTAAGTCATTGCCATTTTATGGTCTAAAGTAATCACAAATAACGATCAATGCATAATGAAAATAATCTTTACTGTAGTTGGAGCCGTCCCACATATAACACAAACACCACAGCTACCAGCCTCAGACCACAGTATCCCAATTAGGACAGGTGGACTGACTGACCTGCAGCTCGAAGCAGATGAGCATGGCCAGGAAGACGAAGCAGAGGCAGAGGAGACAGACGGGCAGGCTGACCAGCCACATGAAGACGCGCCTCCTCCACGACGGGTAGTAGAACTCCTCACACCCCGTTATTGGGCTGCACCGCTTCACTCCCTGCAGGGGAACGGTGGGGAGAGCCGTGATGGGTTGTGCTCCAGCGACCCCGACCGGTTGCGAGGTAAACTAATATATTTTTAATTAAAATTTGGTTATTTAGCGGATGCTTTTATCCAAAGCGATTTATAAGTATTAAAAGGAGCAGGTTAGACATCTTGCTCAAGGATGCTTGCAGGTAGGCCAATGCTAAGGCTGAGGCTTGAACCCATGACCTTCTGGCTGGGAGTTGAACACCCAGACCACTAGACTATCCTATCCCCCTAATAGTATTTATAAAATTCAAAGTATTACTTAAATATATATTTATTTATTATTTATTATTTTGTTTTTGTTTTTGTTTTATTTAAAAAAATATATGTTTTTATGTTACTAGACTTGTTTCTCACCCTAAACTGCGGCCGTGGTTCCTCCAGGGATTCAGCAGGCGTGTCCAGGGTTCCCCACTTGTATGCTAGCTCCGCCCCCCTCCTTTTCCAGCGCTCTAGGAAGAGGGTGGCCCACACCACGTTGAACAGTGCAAACACCACGCAGCAGATGTCCCGGCTCGTCTGTGGGAACCCCAACATGCGCGCAGTCAGTATATATTTCTCTAAATGCTTTGCATGGGCAATAACGGTTAACTGATCAGTGACGACGGATGGATTTGGCCTCACCTGGTCTGACTCGGTGAGCATCCACAGAACAAAGCCAATGACCGCAGGATACAGCATAGACGTTGTGTAGAAACCCAGCCAGGCAAAATACATGGCAATCTTCACTCCAAAGTAGTCACAGATGTCATCTGCAAACACCACAGATGCAGAATGGTGGAACTATACAAGTCATAGTGCATTATATTACATTATATTATAAATATGATATAAACTACGCACAAAAAGTAAGGAAATTTGTGTTTGGTAGATTATTTCTTTGTTGTAACAATGCTTCTTGGCAATAATTGTTATACCATTGGAAAGCCTGATTATTTCCCTTTTAAATGGTGCCACATTTGTAAGGAACATGCGTTTGTGGGATGAGCAGCAGAGCTGAGTATGTGGGTTGCGCCCATGAAAAATTTGCCAAATCTTCTCTAACAATGCCAAACAGCTTTTCTTTGTTGACTCTTGTTTGGTGTTGTTTGGTGGATTGGGTGATTGAAGTCTGAAGTAACTAGACTTATTGGCAATATCACAATTTATTCATTTAACAAACAGGAGCGTCAGTAGCGTGTGGAAGAACCATACACAGCCACAACAGCCTGGTACCTCCTTCACATGCCTGGTCCCCAGCCTGGTCACACACTGCTGTGGGATGGCATCCCATTCTTCAACCAGCATTTGTCGCAAGTCAGCCAACGTGGTTGTGTTGGTCACTCTGGCACGAACAGCACGCCCAATGTTTCTGATAAACCCCGCTCTGTGGGGACGAGCGTTGTCATCTTGGAGGATAGGGTTTGGTCCCAGACTGTGACGATATGGGATTGCCACTGGTTGCAGAATTTCATCTCGATATCTCTTTGCATTGAGATTGGGGCAGGATAGTCTAGAGGTCTAGGTGTTGGACTCACAGCTGGAAGGTCGTGGGTTTGAGCCCCAGAGTTGGTCGACTTGTAAGCATCCTTGAGCAAAATGCCTAACCCCATGTAATTGTAAGTCGTTTTGGATAAAAGCGAAATGCCCTAATTGTTGTTGTAAATTGAGATTGCCTCCAATGATGCCAAGCCTCGTTAGGGAGATGCAACAGCAAAGAAAAGCTGTTTGGCATTGTAAGAGACAATTTGGCAAATTTTTCATGGGTGCAACCCACATACTCAGCTCTGCTGCTCATATATTTAAATAATTAGCTCTGATCAATCCGTCTCTACTGCCCCATTGTGGTTAAAGATTGTTACTGCATCCATCAATGTCCGTGACGGACACCACTTTAACAACCCCCTCTGATTAATGTCAGTGCCTGTGGCTGTGACGGTGTCTACCGACCTAAGGGCTGTTTCTCACACACTGCCTGGACCCAAGACTTCATCAGCTGGCTGAGTATTCTCTGCTCGTGCAGGGGAAACACCTGCTGGATCACGCCTCTAGCACTCAGCTCAGGGACTAGCGGCAGGAAGAAGAACAACAGAGAATGATAGTGAGACGACAACAGACACAAAGTTGGAAAGAGAAAGTCGATTCTGCTTACTTATTGGCTGGCCCTCCAGGAAGTTGATGTTGTGAAGAACCTCCCCGTGTTTGGCACGTAGGTTGTCCAGCCAGAACCTAATGATGCTCTGCCTTTCCTGTGGACAGAGAGAGGCTCAGCGTAATGTGTGTATGTGTGTGCTTGTGTATATTTTCATGTCATGCAGCCATTTCTGTGTAGCAACGTTAAGATAGTAAATAGAAATGAAAATGGGGGAAAAAAACTAGCTGCCGAAAACAATTTTGGTGAAATAAAAATATATGAAATGAAGAGAGAGCGCACTGGAGAGATTATTTGCTTTGCTGATCCCTAAACTCAATAAAGGACTTGCGTCAAGGTCTTGTGCCATCCACACAAGGTTCCTCCCTAACATTCTAATTAGCACCACAGAAAATTACTAAAAACAAACAAAAAAAGAAAATTAAACTAAAACTAGAACTCATTGGAAAACTAAAACTAAAACTAACCTAACATAACAACAGAAAACTAAAGCTACACTGAATTAAGAACTGGGGTTGAAGCTAAAATAGATATAAAAACAAAATTAAAAACAAACTGCAATAATCTTCCACGTGTGTTTGCATGTGTGTGTGTGTGAGGTAAACCTGTGAGGTAAAAAAGCACAGCTCGCTCTCGATGTTCTCGTAGATGTAGTCCTCCTCACACGAGAAGCTGCGCGTTCCTCCCCCGAACTCTGGCTTCACGGCCTTCCTGAGCCCCATCTCCTCTGCCCCGCGCAACAGACTGCAACGCAACACGCGCTCATGTTAACACACGGCTGTGTTACTATGGTACAGTGTGTAATTCGGGGACTTGGAGTGATATTTGATCTATATTAAACCTTGGACGCTGTAGTCCACGCACTGACGTTCCGGGGAAAATTATTTATTTGGTTGTTGTATTTATTAAATGGAAACTATCATTGTTTCCTCCCCCCAGACTATCTTGGGGGGCTGGATAGTCTAGATGGTGGTCTAGATGTTGGAATCCCAGCCAGAAGGTTGTGGGTTCAAGCCCCAGAGTTGGCCTACCTGCACGCATCCTTGAGCAAGATGCCTAACCCCTATCTGCTGCATGTAATCGTAAAAAGAGTAGCTTTGGATAGAAGTTTCTGCTAAATGACCTAGTTGTATTTTATTGTTTTTTCCAACTGATATTGGCTTACATTGTTTCTAAGAAAACATACTTCTAATGCCACTACTAGCTACTAGTTCCACTACTAGCTGGTTGAACTATTTCTTGGGAACGTGTTTTCACACAATTCCTTGGTCAAATGTATCTTGTGTCGGTACACAAGGCTTCAACCAGTGTCACATACTTGAGTCGAGGAACAATGGAAGCCAATGGAGGTTAAAATAAAACAACAATGACAGATTCAGTTCATTGAATACAGCGGCTAAATGGAATGTTTCATCCTGTACTTCAGCGTGTGGACTGTATAATATGGTAAGGAAGCTACAGAGTCAAGGGTTTAACAAAAGTTCAACATGCCTTAGTCATCAGTATATACAGTAATCACTCAAAAAGTATTATTTCAATTGCTCTGCCTTCATCTGTAAGGGGCTGAGGTTGGGCACAGCTATGCTGCAAATTTATGAGCATATACAAACTGAACATACTTGTAAATCTGAAGGTGTCAGTTAGGACTTAAACACAGCTATATACAAGTCTCCACACGCGCACACACAAACACATATAAACCTGTCCACTTGCAAGCAGGCAATGGTACATACATACTGTACTACAGAGCACACACACACACACACACATACCACAAATATGTCAATATGCCACTCAGTGACCCCTCTTAAGACACATTCATTATCTTCAGCCTTGTTCCCTTCCCCTCTTCAGTTCGTCTATACCTTCACCCTTCACCCAATACACACACACACACACTTCAATCCCATCATCCCCTCCTCCTCGCGTTCCCGGTGGCTTTGAGCTGAAGTCACAATATGGATGCAGCACCTCACCTTCCCACCAGGCTGTCACTCACACACACACACACACACACACACACACAGAGGACAGCTACAGTGATGTGCGTGCCCCAGCATGATGGATTAGGGCTGCAACATGAGGCGTAAGCAGCTCTGCCGTGCCCCACCTGGACTCTGCTTAGCAAAGGTCCAGCGGAGAACACAAACGGGAGCGTGTACGTGTTGTTTAGCAATCTCAGCCAATAACAGCGGGGCGTTTCAGAGGTGCTTAGCTCCCGCCGCGGCCAGGAATCTTAATGAGATCCTCCCTCCACCAGCCGCTCCGTTTCCTAATGACCTCGTTCTTAATCGGAAACGTTATTGCCTTTTTACCTCCCCTCCTCTGAATACAAGGGATCTTATTATAGAAACAGGCAAAGACGTTGCCAGTTACCCTTGTATAAGTGTGTAATAGTGCTGAGAGGGGGAGACTGGGAGAGACGCGCTTTGGTTTTTATGCTAATGTAGCAACTATCCGTCAGATGTAAAGTAAAATGCAGCAGAAGGCAGAAAGAATAAATAGCCAAGTCAGAGCTGAGGAGGGGGAAAGCGGATGGCATGACAAGTGAGAAATGAGGACCAAGCCACCGTGATTTAGAACGAATCTCTCTCTCTCTTGGTTAGCTAAAAGTGCTCCTGTAGGACTTGACATAAGAATATATATATTTTATGACAATACTGTATAGTTGTGGTTCTTGACCTTTTTTGACACGTGGCCCCCAAAAAGAGGTGGTTCGAAGCTCGCAACCTCCCCTGCACTAATCATCACATAATAAGATAACAGCACAAATCAAACGCCAACATGGAAAACCTGGAGCAAATGTATGCATATTTTTAAAGATAACTAGGTAGGATAGTTAAATTTAAGGGAAACTTCCTGAATTTTCAACCATGGGCCTATTTTTCCATCCTAGAATGTCCAAAATATCATTAGGAACAAGTACCTATCAAAATTTCTCCTGTTTTGAGTTAGAATGCAAAAAATGTTGATGCAAAATCTCTATAAAATGGAATCCTATCCATCTAACCATCAAGTGCAAAACTGTGCAAACAGCGCTGGTAAAATAATGATTTGATTCTTGACTGGCCAGTGAAAGCTAAACTTTTACCTTCAGGAAAATATACAGTACCTTCAGGGGAAATCTGAGCAGGTCAGCGTACAAAGGCAGCCCACAGAACAGCTTGCCTGGAGGGTACGGCGTTTTAAGTGTCTTTCAACAACCGCTACAAACAATGCTAAAAATGTGTGAATTTTGTTATTTCAGTCAAACAGGAAATTGTATAAAAATCCTTACAAACCGTTGACAAAAGTGTTTAAGACAAATTCATACAATAAAGCTGTTACGCAAACGCCAAAGATCTCATTCAATCATCCTTCTCACACAGATGAAAGGCAGGTCTAGCCTATATATGCAAAAGTGCAAATTACTCTTCAAGGTGAATTAGAAACAGTGGCATACTTTCTGAGTTATCCAGTATCTTTTATCCCTTAATATGTAGGTCAACCTAACTACCTGTGTGTGTGTGTGTGTGTGTGTGTGTGTGTGTGTGTGTGTGTGTGTGTGTGTGTGTGTGTGTGTGTGAGTGTGTGT
>JAOEHI010000448.1:0-22970 GCA_025447815.1 Percopsis transmontana
TTTTATCCAAAGCGACTTACAATTACATGGTGCTATTACATGGAGCAGGTAGGGGTTAGGCATCTTGCTCAAGGATGTTTACAGGTAGGCCAACTCTGGGTCTCGAACCCATGACCTTCCGGCTGGGAGTCTAACACCCAGACCACTAGACTATCCTGCCCCCTCCTTATACCACTTTGACGTGAGTCAATAGGCAATAATATAAACTTTATTTTTAATAAACTATATGAGGATGAACCACAGATAAAGCGTTTCAGCCAAAAAGAACTGAATCTCTGCGATCATTAAACTTGGAGGATGGATGATGGAGCACCTTTCATTGCCTTCACAGGAAGCATTCCTCCGATGGCAGATCCTCAACGGCAATGCTGTAGTAGAGCCGACCTGTTACACTGTTGTTGGGGCCTTCTGATTGTCTGACTTTAAAAAGGAGACGTGATCTCTCGCAAATCTTTCTTAGGATACCTGAGCCAATCACTGCTGAGGTGTCTTCACTGGTCAACTGTAGAAAACACCATGAATCAAAGAATTGTGTTAAGCATATGCACAAACATGCATATGTTTTAAAAATCAATGCTGGCTACATGTTTTGAAAATGTGGAATGAGCAAAAAACAGTGGGAGATGGCCTGTATGTCCTGTATGTCAGCACTTTTCTGTTTCCATGTCTTTCTTCCAGATATGTTCTTTGTTACCGTGCCAATCTCCCACTGCATTTCCTTATGGTGAAATGCTATCGAAAGTAGTAACCACTGTGCCAACGATGTTTATACATAAATGTTTGCAGCTGATTTTGATGGGAATAGTGCTTGACAGACAATTAAGATAGATTATGGGATAGGCTGTTAGTCGACAGGGTAACCGGCTATCATTAAAGGGTATGTACTGTAATGTGGTCGGGTTTGTTTACCCAGCAGTTTACACACTAAACAGAGTTGCCAGGCGGTAAACGCTTCGAAAATGCAGATCAATACTAAACAGTGGAATAAACGCGTTGTCATGGGAATTATGGTTAGGAATGGAGCCATTGACGTACAGTTGGGCTTTGAGAAAATCAGGCCTGGACGCATGTCGAGTTAATTCGGTGCCATACAATTGTGGGCTATAGAAGAAAAGAAATCACAATTTCAGACCTCACATTGGTGCCGTTTGCATTCCTATCACTTATCATAATATTTATTTCTTTGTCGTTCTCCATTGACGTTGACACTCCCAGTTTAACATTTCCATCAGACAGTCTACAGACAGACTGGGCTAGAGAAACGCTTCTTGTTTTATGCAATTACCCACCACACAGCCCATACAAACTCAGGGCTAGTTGTGGTTTTCTCTGCATTGGGTGGTTGCTGGTCACAAATGTCAGCTTGCCATTTTCTACTGGATGTCCAACGTGTGATTGAGTAGATTTTTCCAACTTTCCCACCATTACTGAATAGCCTTCCATAATAAGAGTAAAATACATAAATGAAAGCACATTTGCCATCAATCTCCATGTTTAAGTTGTGTTCCCAAAATAATTTTGACACCTTTCGTGACAGTGCAGTATGGGAAACTGGGAAAGCTGGCTTCTCTCTTGATCACACTGATTGAGGTCAACAAAAAACATTTAATCAATAAAAAATGTCACAACTTCTATAGCAGAACAGGGAATTTCACACCTAACAGCCAATTGCTATAATGATATCCAAATATAACAAATGTTGTATTAAGTGCAAAAATGGACACTAATAATACAGACAATTGCAACAAATGTTAGCTTTAAAGGGTGAAATGGAAAATGTTGGTTGTCCCTTTTGTAGTGTCTAGGTTTTTCCTTCTTCGAGCTTCCTCACACTCCTCTCTACTCACATGACAAAGGTGGAGTTGTGAAAGTTTGCTAGGGACTATGCCTTAATGATAAAAGACACACACATACACACACACATACACACACCAGTCTGTAGTGATGTGGTACCCATTTGAATATTTCTACCTACAGTACATGTATGACTGTACTCATGACTAAGGAAAAAGGTATGAAGTGAATTTACATTGCTTTGGTTGGTAGGTCACTTGTTTTACACTCCGTAGATACAAGCTACAGTAATACAGGAGCATAGCGCTGTACAAAATTCTACAGAGACAAATACGTGCTTTTGTCTGCTCCCGTAAAGTGCACACGTTACATTCTTGTAATTGTCATGCTTTTTTTAAAGCTTTAAAATAAACAAGGCTCAAAAACTGTGTTGAAAATGGTTCTATTCCCCTTTCAATCCCTGTATTTCTTTATTTTCAGCAGCGCACATTGGAGCATTGGTTTAGTATAATCACTTCAATTTATAGACACACGCACAATTAGAAACAACAATTCCTCCCAAGAACAGAGGTATGCTCAGCACCTCAGAGGTATGCTCAGCAGAATTTAAACTTGCTCCTAGTGTCTTTGTGTTCTAATCACAGCCGTTCCTACTCTTGTTTAGATAATAGCAGAGAGTTTCAACCACAGTTTGGTAAACGTTTGTGGAAATGTGGCGACGCGGTCTATTGCATTCAATCGGAAAGGGAAATGTGAAAAAAACGTGAAGAGCTAAACGCCAGTCATTTCTCAATGATCTCTGTGGCTCAGGCGCCCTTAGTGCTTTGCATTGGTAAGCTTTAGCTCAGATGTTAGGGCAGTTATGAATGTACAGTATACATCATTGTAGAAGATATAGCCGCTGACAAAAGCATTAGGGTTGCCACAGTAAAAAGCTACTATAATAAAATAATATATTATAATCTATACTAAGCAAAAATTGACGACAACAACACCAAGTAATATAAGAAAAGTAAATATTGTTGATTTAATTTTCTCCTATTCCGACACAGGTATACTACTTGGTAGGTCTTCCTAATGCAACTATATTTTTTGAGGCATGTTCTCGAAAAAGCTGATGTTACAAAGACCTGACTGAAACTGTGGCTCAACCCACACACTTTTTCCAGTGGTTTTTGGCCCTGGCAGATACCCACTGCAGCTACATGCCAAAGTCCAAGCTCTGTCTAATATGAGAGGGTGATGTGCATAATTTGTTATATATGTATAGCCTAAAATCTGAAATATAAACATAGCCAAAACGACAAGCTTGCTGCCCTGCAAACCGCTAAGAATAACAGTTCGGTTTAAGCGTTCTGGCTGTTCGCATCTGATTAGGACAAACTTTTAACATTCCTTTTTTTTTTTTTTCAAAAATGGACGAGGCTTTCCATAAACACCTTTTTTGAGAAATGGAAGAAAAATTAAGTTATGGGCACAGAGGGAGTGAAAAACTTAGATAATGGCACTCCACTGTTGAAACATGACTTGGTTTCTAAGCGAGTGGGACGCACCGATTAGGCATATGTCCTGAAACACCGCAACTTGGCCTGTTTAAACCTTGTTCGTGATTTTCTTTTGCTGATTAATATCTCTAAATAAAACCTACGCTTGAGAGGTCTCAAATGTGAATGAGCTGATGGATGAAAACGACTGTGGTTGGACGTGGTGCGGTTTCATTCTCTGTCCATGCCTTCTCCCATACACTCTCTCTCTCTCTCTCTCTCTCTCTCTCTCTCTCTCTCTCTCTCTCTCTCTCTCTCTCTCTCTCTTATTAAGTAGGTAAAGAATGACTTCACGCTAGAGTGGAAGGTCACGGACCTGGGGCTTGGTCCTTCCCCGGTCTCAATCCGACGCTCGATTAACATTCGATTTTTGTGGGATTTTCAGTTGCACTGGAAATCTAACCAAAAGAATAACCGAAATACCTCAACGTCTGCCTCTGGCCCCTGTAAAAACATAGTTAGAGCAGAGAGATGTACGGTGCGGTCGGTTCCCCGTATGCAGACATGCGCTGTAATTGGAGGGATCAGTGGAAAAGGAATTTGAGACAAACCAGACGTAATTTTGGGCCATGACAAGATATAGTGAGAGGCTGAGGGGAGAGGGACTAGCAGGTGAGAGTGATTTGTGCAGGCGCACACTCGCTCCTGTTTAAACCGCGCGCTCCTCTCTGGACTGCAGCATACCCGAGTATTGTTGTCGATACTTGTATCATATATCATATCATCGTGTATAATGTGTTTTCACACATCCAGGCGACTGCGTCCACAAGTGCTCACTGCAACTGTCATCCCTCAGCGAGAGAGAGAGAGAGAGAGAGAGAGAGAGAGAGAGAGAGAGAAAGAAAGAGAGAAAGAAAGAGAGAGAGGATCACCTGGTATACCTCACCTCTCTGGCTACTGTATCCTCACTTCCTGTCTCCTGGTCACCGTGACAACAGACCAAACAGCGTAAGGACACAACCCGGGCGCGGCTACTGTAGCTCGCACGCACGCTTTATGATGTCAGTACAGAAGTCCTACTTCTTAAATAGGTAGTCGAGACATAAAACGCCATCTGCCTGTCACAGATGTGGGTAACAAAATATGAGAGGGAAATTTTGTCATTGCTTTTTTACTTTTTCTTAAAAATGTCTGTTTTATTGCTATTTATTGCTGATTATAGTAACACAAGGATGATTCAATCTATGGAAGTGGGGCAGGATAGTGTATTGAGCTGAAGGTTCGACTCCCATCTGAAAGGTCCTGGGTTCGATCACTGACACTCTAGCATCCCTGAGCAAGATGACTGGCTCTAGTGTACTACCTCTAAATGTAAATAGCTTTGGACGACAACCGCCTGCTAATCGACCTGATTATGTTAGCCTCCATGCAGTTGTGATTGTTTTGTAATATGGTGTCTAGTTGCAACATTCTTGTCGATAAGAGCCTAATGTCAATATTTTATCCATCTTTTTGTTGTAGTAGGTCTGACAATTTTTTCCAAGTCATGGATATCCTATTTTGAGACATTGGAAAGTTAAAATCGTCCAGTCAACATACATACAGAAACCCAGCTAGTGGCTCTAGACCTGCATATGAACCCTGAGCAACTAGTCAGGGCTGTGAAATGATGTCTGTGAGCCATTTTGAATCTTTCAGCACAGCCCTACCACTGAGTACTGGGCGCTGTCTGGCATCTATTTTGTCTTCACACAAACACAGATCTTGCTTGCAAGCGAACCTCTAATGCCATACACACGCACACTCCCTGCCTCCGAACAAGAGGATGTGATGATGCTGATGCCAATCTTACTCTTAGTTTTCATCCACCTTGCCCTTTGTGAATGCAACAGACAAGTCCTTCCAATTGTCTTTCATGTGATGTGTTGTGAGAACTCTGACCTGTCTTTGACAAACAACATGTAAGCTATTTAGCTTTATGAGCTCTTTAGTGGAGTGAGGAGAGAAAAAATGGCAAACAGCCACAGAGAAACTCCCATTCAGAGTGGATTAAAGGGGGGTGGCGGGGAGGGGGGGAGCATTGATAAAAACAGAGACTATATGGGAGTATGGCTTCTGCAGAAATATGAATGGAAAGAGATGAGGTCAGTAGAACTGATGAAAAGTTTTCCATAAATAGGAGGCCTTATGTGTATTTAAAATCCTTTGTCATTCAGTATATCTCATTATTACAAAATATAGTCTGAAAACGGGTTCTCATTTTATGCACATTTTTATTAAATGTGGTTTTCTAAATGGCTTTACAAAAACATTAGAAAACAACAACCCTACAAAACTTGTTCAAAATGGTACAAAACTCTGATAAATGGTTAGTGCAACAACAAACTAAATGAGTCAATAAAATAACAAAAAAAACTAAATGTAATTGCTGTAAAAATATAATATCTGTAAAACATATATAGAGAGGATATCCGCACTTAGCCAAATGCAATATTCCACTTTATTGGACTGAGCTCAGACGACCTCCGGTACACAAATATGTATTATTATATGTTTATGAGGGATGTCTTTCCTACCTGAACACTATAATCTAAATACAGCGTGTTGTTTTCTTGGCCAGGCAAGGACCTTAGCCCTGAAATGTACTAGGTGATTTAAATTTGTGGTGTTCCTCCTCCTCATCGCTTAAAGTAGGACCCTATCAGGATCAACAGAAAAATAATAATACTTTTAAAAGTTAAACAGACTAGCATGCAAACATTTTGACATTAGCTTTCCCTGACCGGTTCAAGACTGGTACTCCTGAGTAGCACTGTGTGAGTGTTTGTGTGTGTGTGTTGTAACTCCCTGTGGTGAAAAGCAGAGCTGTTGATCCTGGTGTAGGATGTCAAACAGTGCTATAAAGAGACTTTTGAGGATCTCACTGGGCACCGCGCCAGTCTCCTTGTGCCCATGGGATGCCATAGCGTGTGTGTGCGCTCCCCCGGGATGGCATTGCGTGAGGGCAGAAGGATGTAGACTAGTCTGATATAATACTACAGTAATGTCTTTCAAGTCATATGTTACTGTCTCTTTTGCTATTTGTATGCAGTGTGGCACTGTTGATCGTACATTGTTGAAAATATTTACAAATTGCTTGAGCTAGGTTTGAAAAATGTATATGAATCAAGCTAAAACCATTATTCAAATGAATGACCTTGCTTGTTACTTCAATGTTACAAAACACAAAACACGTGAACACATATTTGTCTCGAGAAGTCAGACTGATTTTCAAAGCTGTATTTTAAATGTATACTTTATATAATATATATATATACTATTATATATATTGATACATTTGTATCTATATATAAATAATACGTATATTTCTATCGATTTTACAATATTAAGGTGCGTGTACTGTTTCCAAAGAATGACCCTTTTTATGAATTTCTTTGTGGCTCAAATCCCCGTTGTAGAACACGTTTTAGTTGCACAAAACACATGTAACAACGTTTAGGACTAGTAAAGAGCATTGTGAGTGCTATCCTTTCCCCTCTCACTCCACAGAAAGACGTCCCTGTACGACGGCTAATGAACTTGTGAACCCGGGGCGCTTCGAAACTCCCAAAACAAGGTTGTGTTCTAACCGAACTGCCACTGACGCACCTCACCTTCACTTAGCCTAACAGACACTTGACTGGGTCCCTCAGGGGAGCGCAGAGGAAAGGGGGTCAGTGTTTACTGTTTGCAAGTCATTCCACCACCAGGGGCTCTGATTATTCTGGATCGCCAAAATGGCTCCCAAAGCCAAACAGCCGACAGATCTTACTTGTTATTGTTTACTCTAAAAGGGCCCTACCCACCTCCCATTCGAAGCAATGCAGATACCATTTTGGAGATTGGGAAAAATATTATTTCTAGTCGGCCAACTCAGAAAAAAATAAACACTTGCTGGCTTGGGGTACACGCAGCATCGAAAGAATCCCACCTCAGTCCTGGAAAGTGAATCTGAGAGAGGGCAATGTTTTTGTAAATGTGTGTGTGTTTGGGGGGGGGAGTATGGAAAGTCAGAGTGACAGAAAGAAAATGAAATGGCAGGAAACATGTAAAATGATAAAATTATACCGGAATAAATACGTCTGGAAATATCTGCAGATTTCACAATGTTGGAATTGCTGTTTTCTGTCGGAGAGAGCTGGCCTCAGAGCAAAGAAACTACAGGCAGAGGTGGGCGTCCAAATTGATCAATGACATGCTTTAGTAACATGCTTTATTGGCTGGTAGAGTTAAATAACATGCCAACAACAGCCAAATATCACCAGCATCTGGCTGGTGGCAATTTCCCACAATGGCCAGCCAGAAGCTACACTTTTCCCATGATGGACAAGTGAAAATGCCAGACGAAATGAGAGCAATTGAACAGAATTTGAACCAAGGAATGAGTTTGCGAGCGAGAGCGGCTGGGAACTCGGGGTAATCGGCGAGGAGGTCACACAGTAAACCACCGCGAGGGGCTGAGGTCGCAGGTTTGTAGACATTAATCACAGCTGTCCAGCTAATGGTGGCAGCCACACTCTGAGGCAGGTTTGATCAACAGCATCGCATGTGACTTTTGTCCCTGGGAAGGTATCTCCCTCAGCAATGGGCACTGGGGTTTGAGCTGTCTCGCTCTCTCACACACACCTCATCGGGGTTCATCATATTTTATCGAGGAAAACTCACTGTTATATGCAGTAAGAACTTCTCATTCAACGTCCTGACAGGTACGCAAGCTACTGTAGGATTTATATATGTTTGTGAGTGTATCGTTAGGGGAAACTTTCCACTTTTTGAATCCATTTGTAAGTGTTACTGAGATGTCGTTTGAACGACTGGAAGTCTCATTGGATGATCCAAAAAAGAAAATATTACAAATCAGGTATGTTCCACCTTCTAAATCAGTTTGACACAAGCCTCTGCGTTTGGCTCCGGGGTGCTGTGTTTTGACGTGACGTTGCCAGGTTCTGTGGAACAAGTTAGGCTTCGGAGAGCAATAAAGTGTATCTGGTCTGGTTCGGTCTGATCTCGGTGGATCCTCCTCAGAAATGGATCCTCTGTTTTCTCCGTCTGTTGGCCAGCAATAACACCATCTCTGAGTCTAACCCTCCACACCACCTCCACCTCCCTCTGAAAACTCCCTGGAGTGTCATTCCATCCCTCTCTTCTACTCCACTCCCCCTCTCCTCGTCTTAACCTTTGTCTTCTCCCCTCCTCTCCTACATCCTCCCCTCATCTTTGCCAGTGTTTTCCATTAAGTACCTAAACTCTGGCAGCCCGCCACAGTCTAATTTGTCCCGCCATAGTCTCATAATTAACCGAAAATATTTTTACACTTCTCATAACAACATGAAAGATCTCTAACGTTGTGTTTTGCACCATTGCTTCAGCAAGGCATCTCTCACACGCCCAGTCAGTCAGGCCCTCTCCAGCTGCTGTAAACTCACACACTCACACACTGTTGCTGCGTTCAGCAGGCAGTTGGGAGTGGAGAGTGCAGCGGCGAGACTCAATGCATTTCCTATGCGAAACAGTGGCGTTGGAGAGAGGACAGCGAACTCGAAAGTTAATCAAATGTTGCAAATTCCGTCAAGATCCCTGTCTAAGTAACAATGATGAGCCTAAATAGCTTGTTGCTAGGCTAAACTATGGAAGTAAGATAAAATTAACACATTTGCTTTTCAGCCGACAGTCGATGACAGCTGACAGCTGTATTACAATTACAATTAGGTAATTTAGCAGACGCTTTTATCCAAAGCCACTTACAATTACATGCTGCTATTGCATGGAGAAGATAGGGGTTAGGCATCTTTCTCAAGGATGCTTACAGGTAGTCCTACACCTAGACCACTAGACTATCCTGCACCCACTTATAAAGTGAGATTTCTCAAACTGTTTTGTAGAGCACAAAATTGTTTACAAGAGCAATATATTTCTTTGCTTCTCAAAGTGCAACAGATTGATGCATTTAACTTAAAGAAAATGGTCCGAAGTCCACCCACCACAGTTCTACAAAAACCTGTGGGAGACACTGTCTTTGTGCTTTTCTTTTCTTCCCTAAACTTCTGCTCTCATCCGCTCATCCATCCCTTCATTTCCTGTCTCCTGGCCTGCATCTACATGCAGTATCAGAGACGTTATAACATAATAATATTCTCTCTATGCCTGTATTCACTCTCCTGCTGTTTCAATGGCTTAATCCAAGAACAATTGCCCATCAAGACAAAAGTCGAAGCAGAGCAAATGAAAGAAAATAAATTCAGGCTGGAAAGATAACATAGGCCTACCTCACAGACGTGTAGGTGGGGAGGAGATCAGCGAAGCTTTGTAATGGGAGGAATAAATCATTCTGTGCTTGTTCGTGTCAGCAGGCTGTTTAAAGTCTCCTTATATAAAGTCTAAAAAATGTCTGCATTTGTCCGGCTCCATTTCTGACTAAGGTCTAATTGAGAGTGAATGGGTGGTACTGTATTGGGTTGCAGGTATAGTGCTGTGGCTAGTTTAATGAAGAAAAATAATGTTATCGTTTGAAAAGACATAATTATGTCTGTGGTAAACGCTGATGAATGTTTAAACTTCAAG
Source organism: Percopsis transmontana (assembly GCA_025447815.1). NCBI lineage: Eukaryota > Metazoa > Chordata > Actinopteri > Percopsiformes > Percopsidae > Percopsis > Percopsis transmontana. The sequence continues at coordinate 9,879 of JAOEHI010000448.1, forward strand.
ATAATATCAAGTTAAAGATAACACCAAATCAAAGAATGGTCTATTTATATTGTTAATATAATATTCCTATACATATAGGGCTCTAGTTTACAGACAGCGCAAGGTGGCGGTAGCACTAATGCAGACATGTTTTCCTCTCACCTGGGCACGTTTGCTAATTTCAGAATTGTTCAGGGTGTCAGTCAAAATCAGGTGCTAGTTTGGTGTCAAATAAAACCAAATATTGCACTAGCATCTCCGCCTGGTCAGATCATGTCTTAGCGTAGACAGAAGCGTGGTTTCCGGTCTTAAAGCAAAGGTGCACTAAAAGAGTTAGCATCAGATGCTAACTCTGATGTTAATATCTTGGAGTTAGCATCAGATGCTAACTTGTTAGTTAGAGGTGTCGTTAGTTAGAGGATAGTCTAGTGGTCTAGGCGTTGGACTCCCAGCCAGAAGATCATGGGTTCAATCCCCAGAGGTGGCTTACCTGTAAGCATCCTTGAGCAAAATGCCTAACCCCTACCTGCACCATGTGATTGTAAGTCGCTTTGGATAAAAGCATCTGCTAAATGATCAAATTATAAATTGTATGGGGAGCAATCTCCCCACACAATTCAATGGGGCTTGCCATCTGCCAGGTATGGTGGCCAATGCTGTTACTGCAGCTAAATGCTGTATTGCAATGTTTTTTACCCTCCAATACAGCAATACACCTCTAAAATGATTATTCAAATTTGTGGAAGTTCAATAACAATATTTTATATTGTTACATTATATTCACGGAAGGCACAGAAGATACTAATGCAAGGAAGCATTCGCCGTTAAATGAGCTGGCTTAGCAGGTTTTATTGAAATTAATGGCCTTATCCATTAATAGACATTATTCAGTTCTGATAATACATCCATGGCTAAATCAAACATCTGACAATGCCAAGTACGTTAAGATGTGTTAGTTACTTTGTCACTTAGGTTGGCAAATGTAACATAAATAGCTACCATGTAGCTAGCATTCATGACATTTGACATGGCATAAATCCTTCATCCTACATTTTAAAAACATAGTCAACACAATCATCCAAAACGGTTATTGTAAATTGGATTGTATGGTTTATATTAGTATTTCTTCTAACTTGTTGGTTTAGTTGGAGGTACAGTACAGTATATTAACTAAAAGTACAATAAATACCAATGGCCCACCCTCATGTACTGTTTGACCCTAACCCTTACTATGACCTCCATTGGGAAACACATGAATTCTATCCTATATTTACATATAATTAGTGCAAAGATTGGCCAAGAGCCACAATGATGATAGTGTACTCCTTTTATCAAAAAACACAACACAATTCATGAATGAAATGGCACCTTCTTCCCGGACGGCGCAATGCCGGCGGTGGCGCTAACGCAGACGTAATGACAATTTAGTTGGGCGCAAGGTAGTTTTCCTGTCGCCTAGGGCTCATTTGCTTATTTCCCTGTGTGCCATGACATCGCTTGTGCCAAAAAAGGGTGTGGGGGCACAGTAGAGGGTGTGTCAGTCAAAATCAAGTGGCAGTGCTAGTTTGGTGTCAAATATATAACCAAATATAGACCACGCAGCGTAATTTCCGCACTTTAAGCGAAGGTTCACAATGCACAGACCAAAAACACACACGTCAATTTTGTGTATGTTATGTTGGCCTATTTTGTGAATAATTTAAATAATGACTACTGTCCTTAACCTTAACAAAACAAAATATATGCATGTGTATAATGGTGGTTTATTAGAGGTGCCATATTTGGCATTTGGTGACTGTGCTCCTCCCGAACAAGGTCATCAGTTCCTCCAGGGAGAAGCTCCGTGTGTGCACCTCCACTTGCGCCTTTACCAGGAAACTAGGGCCCTATATATTACAGAAAAACGTTTTCCAGAAAGAAAAAGAACAAGATAACACATAAATCATGACAGTTGATGGGATGTGTACGCTAGGCCTACATAGTTGAAGCCAAAGTTCCTTTTATAATGTGTCGTATCCCTCCCTTGTAATATTGTTCTGGAAAGTTCTACATCAAAATTAAATTCATATAAAATAGACAAAGCAGTTTAAACATTTTTTTAAAGCTAAAGAGAAGCCAAAACCTGCTTTTCCAGTAATAATGTCACTTCTGCAGTGCCTACACTAGACTTTTTTTTCCCTTAGGAATTTGAACAGCTGGTATAATGGTGTATGCAGATACTGGTATTGGCAAAACACATACAGTGCACACACGCACACAAGCACGCAAGCACACACACATGTTCAAAAGGGTCAACCTTTGCTGATGCGATGGATTTAAACTTGAATTGCCATTACCCCTATATGTAAATTAAAATGAAAAGGCAGGTCATTTTTTATTACATTCTGCTAACAAGCCAAGCTCTTGGACTGTGTGGCGAAACCATTTGGAAGGTAAAAAACATAGCATGATTAATGAACACCGTGACATGTCTGAGTGAACTAAATGGAGTGTGCATGTAAACGCTCCCCTGCCAAAGCCTTCACCCTCACACTTATTGTAATCATTACGGAAAGAAAAAAATATAAAAAAATGTGTGGGGCGGGGGGGCTTTAATAGGTTAATTACGCCACAATCGGTGGGTGTAGAAATGCAGGCCTTTTTAATTAGCCTGCTCCATCATTCGACACATTTCTATTATTTTCCTTCTATTTTTCTACTCGCTGCCTTGACGGAGGGTCAGCGCCGTGGAGGAAAATAGGGGGATAATTGGGTTCATCCATCTCTCTCTCCCTCAGCACCCCTCCATACCCCTCGCCCAACTCCCTTTGCTTTACCCCTCTCTCTCTCTCGCTCTCTCACAGGCCTCCCACCTCCCCCTACCTATCCCCCCCACCCCACCTTCTGCTACAGTATACTTCCCTTATTCTCTCCGCCCCTCATCTCTCTCTCTCTCTCTCTCTCTCTCTCTCTCTCTGTCTCTCTCTCTGGTTGTGCCTGTCTTTAAGCTAACTATGTTGTAAAAGCGCCCCCCCCCCTTCCTTCGTGCTCCATCAATCCGTTCGCCCCTCTCATCCCAGCGACAGGGAAAGTTCACAAGGCCTGCATTATGTGACGCGAGACACGTGGCCCCAGGGCAGCCCCGGGAGATTCCTGCCGCTGGTCCTTGGTGAAACGCACGCGTGCGCGCACATTGAGTCCACTGTTATGAGAGAGAGAGAGAGAGAGAGAGAGAGTGAGAGTGAGAGTGAGAGAGAGAGAGTGGGAGAGAGAGAAACCGCCTGATGATTTCTCTGAGCTTTCCAATCCCACCAGCCCAGCCCAGCGCTCGCTCAAGCTTTTAATCTCTCGTCATTAATGAAGTGTCCCCTCTCATTTCCCCGTCCCTCTGCTGATCAGGACACGGAGCAGGGCCGCTCCACGGTCACCAGCGAGGGGCGTCAGCTGCTGGGCTGATGTTTAGGGGGTTATCCGCATTTATAGGTGTCTATTGGTGGAATCATGACTAGGTGTGTTTTTTCTAGTGTAGGTTTCCAAAGGGGGGAGTCGGGACCCCGGTGGGTCACACAATGTTTTTGCGGGGCATAATCATTTTAAAATTATCTTTAACCCTCCTGTTGTGTTCTCGTCGAATTAGACGTTTTGGTTTCTCTCTGAAAAATGTAGTTCATTTAATCTGATTGTCATAAGGTTCTATGGCTTTGCCCACACAGGGCATCTGAACACACAAAATACATTTTGATCATTTTCATTACATTTTGGTTGTTTAATTTAACTTTTGTACACCTGTGGTGTTCATTAGAAATGAATGGGTGAGGCTACAATTAATGTGTTAATTGAGTTCAGGCACATGTCCATTCATCAGATGGACACACTTCCTCTCCCAGACATGCATGTGTGTTTGAGCACACACACACACACACACCTCACTTCCCTTCTTTTGCTTCCATGGTAACCCCCACTGGAACCTTTCCCCAATAGAATATTTACCCCACGGGAACCACACCTGTTGGCATTAAGTGTTAAAATGTTACTAGTAAAATTCAAATACAGGTATAGTAATTAATGAATAGGTACTAGTAAAACTGAAATAGATGCTAGTTCAATTGCAAGAATTATTATTTATTATTTGGTACCAGTAACAATGAAATAGATACAAGTAACTAATGAATAAGTACTAGTATCTAATAAATAGCTACTAGTACAATTGGAAATATACTAGTAACTATTGGAATAGTTACCAGTAACTAAAGAATAACAACATTAGTTGATAATATATAGATTATTATGGATTTACAATCAGCTATAAAGAGGCGGTCATTTTCGGAACACAGAATTATTCAAACTATTTATGTGCTTAGATTTGGCTAGCTGACATTTGTGTGGCAAAATGAGTGGTTCATAATATATCTCATGTGTGCACAAGACTGGGACATTATCAACAACATCTGAAACACCTGTTTTTACATTAATTACATTTGTCGATACAGACATTATCCAAAGCAACTTACAGTGAGTACAATTACAGGTATTAAGGAGCAGGTAGGCAGGTTGCCCCAGGTGGTATTATGGGCTTGACAAACATTATTTGTCACATATACAGTACATTAAATGTGTGTTTTGTGTGTGCTTTGGTTGCATGTGTGTGTACAGTAGCTACAGTATACCTCATCATGTGTGCACTAATGAATCAGGCCGTCCGCAAACGCTGGGCAGTGCAGAAACCCACTCATGTGCTCAACTCAGCATAAGAAACACAATGAAAACATTCAGCTGTGCTCCTCGAGATTGTTTTTGGCCACAGAAACCCTGCAGGAGGAAAGGCAATCCCACCTCTTTACTACTTTGCGCCTACTGAAATGTATGGATTTTTTTCTGTCTGCGGCTAAAAGTGTGAAGCGTGCCAAATATTCTTCTGGCAAAAATACACTTACAGTACATTATCATTTTGCACTTGAATTGTAACAATTTTGCCCTCCCCAATTATGAAGTGGAAGTGTATTTAATTGCTCCAATTTTACTATCAATATTAGACGTTGAGATGATTTTGGCACCGTTAATGTTCGCGGTGGCGATGTGACGGTGGAAAATGAACACAGACTCAATTTTTTACCCTGCAAGGCCTTGTCGTGGGCAACATTGTGGGCAGCCCCTGGTCCATACAAACTGACGATCAGTTTGTCTAAGCTGACCGCTAACCAGAGGAATCTGCAGGAGTTCCAGTAAGTGGGGTTTTAGATGCTGAAGAGCGGATTAGTGTTTTATTTCACTTTCACCCACCTGTCTTTCTGCCTAACCTGTCTCGCTTCCTCTCTGACCACCTGTCTTGCAGTTTGTTCATCGCTTAATAGATTTCTCTTTATCTCTTATTATTATTATTATTATTATTATTTGTATTATTATTATCTCTTTATTCTCTTTATTGTCTTTATCCAAATATCTAATAATTATCTGTCTCTTGGATCATCCAATGAGACTTATCTGTAAAAATGTGAACTGATCCGATAATTCACGTCCCCCAAGAATATCTGCAGACCACACAATTATTTCTGCTTATAAACATAGACTTTTTTATTTTATTATAGCCATGCATCACTTTCCCCAACAAAAAGTTTGGAAACATTGACGTTTGGTCTATTTAGCGTGATTAAGGTATGATGGTTGAAGGGCCTTCAGAAAACTGGCGCAGGATTGTCTAGTGGTCTAGGTGTTGGACTCCCAGCCAGAAGGTCGTGGGTTCGGGCTCCGGTATTGGCCTACCTGTAAGCGCCCTTGAGCAAGATGCCTAACCCCTATCTGCTCCATGTAATAGCAGCATGTAATTGTAAGTCGCTTTGGATAAAAGCGTCTGCTTAATGACCTAATCGAAACTAAATAATATGAAGTACAGGGGAAATTGCCTGTTTTAGCTATAATGCAGTACAAGCTTCAGTTATTGTGTTTATACTGAGTAATGTTTTCTGACCTTTCCATTGTGCTGATCAATATCCCCTCAGAGCAATGCAGAGCAGCTGGTGCAAAATAAACCCAGCTGATTCAAAAAATCCATTGAGTTTTTCCAGCCAGGTTCAGAACTCAGGCCGCGCTATCAGCTTGTCGACCTGTCCGTCCGTCCATCTCCGTGTCGGTAGCGCTGCACCGTGCTGTTATTGAGGATTACAGAGCGCCAATGAGAGCCAGACCATGCACCACCAAACCCCCCCCCCACCCCTCCCAGCTCCTGCCTGTCTCACCCAGCCCGAGCCCAAGCCAAGGCCGGCCATGGGCTCATTATTAAAAGCAATGGCCGGGGCTCAGGCCCCGTCTGCACAAACACGGAGCGGCGGAGCGGGGGGGAAAGGGAAACCGGCGCACAGGGGATGAAGTTTCAATAAACGTCAGCCTGCGTCGGCTCTGTTTGGACTGCAAATTATTGCTGGCTGATGCTCTATTATTTTACAACCAGAGATCGCTGTTGAGAGAAAGGTAGAAGGGGGGGAAGGAGAGAGAAATAGACCGACAGGGAGGGAGGAAGGAGGGCGAAAAGAAACTCTGGACGGGTGCCTAAGGGGGAAAAAGGGTTAGTGAATGCTATAATAATCTTTAAAAATATTACTGGAGCAACCACAGCTAAGGCTAAGAATAGGCTGGGGGGGGGGGGAGCAAAGTGCCTGTGGGTGTGATTCCTCTGAAGATAGTAGGGGAGGAGGGAGGCAGGGTATTATGTGTGGAGGAGAGGAGCAAGAGACAGGAGGAGGTGGGAGAGAGGTAGGAGGAAGAGGAGGAGATGAGAAAGCAATGTGAGAGGGGTTGTGACACCTTCCGCTAACATGGCTAACAGCTAGCTCGTTACTCCAGTTCTAGAAAGAAATGCATCTGTTGTTATTTAAGAAATCAGACTCGTACGATTTAAGATTAACATTGTTAACATTTTAGGCAATTCTCCTCTGTTGTGAAGCACTTAAACGGATGTATCTCTTAAATTGGTATATTGGTGCATCGTCCCATAAACAATGTGCGTAAATAATCTTCATTATCAGAACTGTACTATTTACTGTATGTAGCTTTTGTATTATTTTTGCAAAGACAAACTGAATTAATGACATGTATTGTATCATCTTTCTGTAATATAATGGTTCCTCAACTACTGTAAATGATGAATAGCTCCTGCAATTAACAATGTCTGCACTATAAAAGCACCTTTTGCAAGTTTGTAATGCATTTGCACAAACGTGTGTACAGTACCTCTGTTATGTAAAACATTCCCATTAAATAGGTTTAAAAAGACATCCTGCCGACAGGGAGAGTGGTTTTCGTACCTCGATAAAATTAGCTTGGATTTAAGTGTTTGCATAACACTCTCATACCCGCTTAATATTCTAGCACGTTCCAGTCTCGGTTTGAAAAAAAGGTTTAACTTATGATGGGTTCAGTCTTGTTGGCAATTTCTGCAGCCAAATTAAAATGCAACATTATATGGCTTTGCCAAGGTTAGTCCATGTTAGTCGGGGCGCTGTTACAGGCACTTTTCGAGCCTCCCAATTGAGGTAATAAATTGAGTCTGATGGCTAATTTTAGGCGAAACCCTATACCCCTGGCCAAACTATGGGCCAGAGGGGACCATTTAATCAAACTATGTCTGGCACCGCCTCCGATTTAGAAACATGCTGTGAGGATTTTTTTAGGTTAAATATATGTTTTACAAGAATCTGTTTTTAGGTATAGGCTACTGTCCCTGGTGTCACTCCAGTTAGAAGTTCTGCCAAACGGGCTGGCAGGATGGCGTTTGAGAGGCTGTCCTTACACATGAGTAAGTACTCTTGAGCACGACACCAAATCAGAAGATGTTATGTAGATTTGATGTCCTCCAACAGAAGAGAAGAGACAACATACCAGCTTGCAATCAATTCTTGGTTGGCTATGGCTTGTAATAGTTATGAAAAACCTTAAAGTTGTGAACTGGAAAGAGCAGCTTTGACAGATCTTGTTCTGTTTCTTAATATATTTACCTAAGGATATACAAATCAGTGTTATTACTGTACAAAAAAACATTTAACACAGTTACGGTATATGTTGATGAAATTAAATGTAACAGCATTTGTGCCCATTACACCCAATATGCTACTGTATCTTTGTTCTCTTTTTTCAACATTTTTCAAATGTTCCTCTTGATTGGCATGCAGGGAGATCCAAATAGCATTTTCCAGCCTTCACGGCCTGCCAAAGGCCACATCTCAGAGCTTCAATCAGTGACTTTCACAATAAACCGGGTGATATTTAATCATTAGTCAAAAGAATGCACAGTGGACGCCTCTAATCTGCTTCTGTGGTGGCTTGGCTGAAAAGTTTCACGGAACACAGAGACCCATGAACCCTCTTGGGTCAGGTTCAGCCGTGGGCCTGCAGTGTTTTAGTGGCAAACCCAATCGGGGTAGCACTACATAGCAGGAGGCCTCAGCATGCCATTGCAAATAATGTATTGTCTTACTTAATAAGATGTAAACGTTGGAATGATTAGTGAGGAAGAGTGTGGTTCACACTCTGGGCTGAAGAGAGGATTAGTTATCCAAGGGCTGAGGTGTTACATTACTCTGCTGCTGAGTTTGACTGAAATAGACAACTTTCACCGTGACAGATACTGCATAGAGTGCATTTTTTACTTTTTTTCTCTTTTATTTGTGGTGTTTATCTTTTCATCAAACATTATGTATTTAAGCTCAGTAGTATAGTTATTAACATGTTAGAACGCTTTTTGGACACAGCATAGGCTATGGATTACTGCTTCTTCTGCTTCGTAACCCAACATGTTTGCTTGTGAAAACCATTGCTGTTGTCTCATGCTACATGGAAATACAATATGACAGTAATTATACTTTGCATACCTTCATGGAATAATCTAATTATTTCCAAGCTCTTATGAGCAATTACAACTGCGGCAAGCCAAGCAAAGAGACGTAAAACTTCTGGGAAAATATTTCTCCACCACAGAAATTTGCCACAACCCAGGGTTTATAATTTGTTTTTTATTTTCTCCCTAAACATTTCTAATTGCATCCAGAGGAGCATAGATCAACAGCACCTGGAGCCAAGTTGCTATTGTTTCAACAGCGAGGTCAAGTGTTTTGTCACTTGTGCCTACGTCGCTTTAGTGAACTGTCACATTCAGCACTGCACTCTTCCACAAACAGTAGACGTCACGTAGGACGAGACATGAGACGCTTAAATGTAGTGGTTTGTGTGGGGAGTTCACCTTGTGGTTGGAACCAGCGTTCCAAACATGTTGTTTTGGTTAGAAGTTCAAAGAATGTTTGCACCTCCCATAAACCCCTGAAACTGTCTTTTCATCTTATCAGGTAAGCTGAACTTCTGTATCACACTATGAACTCATAATATAGTCCTTCTGTACAATGTTGTAGCATTCAGGTGGCCATATTGTTTTCACTCTGCCATAGTGCTGCAGGGCGTTTTTACTTAAAGTCTGTTGGAAAATTAATTGTTTCCAATTCACGTGAAGCTGCTATCAGATTTAAAACCCTTTTCATCCCAATCATCAAATAGGAATATAACATTTGTTGAATAAACAAACTGCATAAATGAGTTCAGTTAGCAGTATCTATAGCCTTAAAAGTTTCCTCTTTGCCTCTTCCTCTTGAAACAATTTCTCCGCTAGCCTTTCAGCATGCGGTCCTGTGTACTGTGTTGATCTGCGGATCTTCATGGAAAACGTGGAGGGATTACTGAATGGAGGCAAATTAAAGTGGCACATGTGACACACACAAGCCAACCAATATACACTATGAGGCAACCACAAAGAGGAGCCCTTCGGTCTGTGGTGAGTTTCTGGCTCACTGTGACGTATAAAAGGCCAGCAGCTCCCCAGTGTTTATGTGGTCCTGATTGGCTTTTAATTGATTTCTCATAGATAAGCGGTTCATTCTTGCCATAAATGACAGTCTGTTGGTTTTTATTTTGCAGGATTCTCTTGATTTATCCCTAACGTTTGTGATTATTATAATTATGTGGCATTTGTGATTGACGGATATCATATGTTGTTTTATTTATTTATATATATATATATATATATATATGTATGTTGTTATTTTTTGTTTTTTTTGTTTTTTGGAAAACCTATAAAACAGTGGGCGCTGCCAGCGACAATGAGGTCCTCCCAGGGTGGAGTTTGATATTTGGTGTGTACTTGTGGTTGTGGGGGTGTGTATGTGTGCTTGCATGCCCTGTCTTCTGAGCAGGAGTATTCATACTTCTACAATCTGTATGTCTACAGTGTGCGTGTATGACGCCCTGCCTTCGCTGCCTTGCTGTCTGCTCCGGGAGTACGTGTGTGTCCATGTTTATGTTTACATAAGTGTGGGTGTGTGTCCTGTACGTGGATGTGTATGTGTTTACGGAGTGACTGTGATGTAGAGCACCTGCCCTCTCTGTCCAGTCACGCTGCTATGCGGTAGCTACTGAGCTGGAACCTTCCGGATGACATCATCAAACGGTGACAAGTTAGACAGATCGGGGCGTCTGTGGTGGCTCCTGGAAAAGGCTACTCCCCAACGTGTGTGTGTTTGTGTGTGTGTTTAAGGGCCTGGGACGTGAGTGTATGCATGTGCCATACTTCCATATACATTTTATCCATGTTAGTGATGAATGGTGTGCTTAGAAACACAAATAAATCACCAAATCTATTTTTTTCCATCCAAACATTGTATTTGGTACATATGCATAAACAGAAACGTTTAAAAAGTAGCAAACAGGACTGCTGACAACTTCATCTATTATTACAGCACTTGTTTATTCCAAAAAAACAAATCATTTAGCAGATGCTTTTATAAGTGACTTTCAGTCAGTACAAATACAAGTATGAAGAAACAGGTAGGGTTTCAACATCTTGCTCAAGGTTGTTTACAGGTATATCGAACCCAGGACTGGGAGTTTACAAACCTAACCACTAGGTTTGCAAACTCCACTGCTTACTGTAGGCTAGCCTAACCAGCATTAGCTTTCTTTATCTACACAACATACTGAGGAATGATGCTGTACTTCATGCTGTTCCTTTATACATACTGTTCCATCCTGTACAATAGTGTATGCACAGATTAAAAAAATATATTATGATCTTGCTAACCCAAGACTGAGGGCTCTACTTCCGGACAGCGCAAGGCCGGCGGTAGGGCTAACGCAGACGTAGTGACAATTTCGTTGGGCACAAGGGGATTTTTCTCTCACCTGGGTTGCGTTTGGTCATTTACAGGCTCGCCATGACATTGCTTGCACTGAAATGGGCGTGTGGGCACAGTAGAGGGTGTGTCAAAATTCTAAATTAGGTGGCGCAGTGCTAGTTTGGTGTCAAATGAAACCACGGGCACTATTTTAACGATGCATTTAGGGAATGTCCAAATCCAGTTTAACGGTGGAAAATGTGGTTGCAGCGCCAGGCGCATGGTTCAAATGTGTTGTCTCTTAATTATTCATGGGTGTATTTTGGGCATAGCATGCAATAAACTAATCAGAGTGTCATCTCCCATTCCCTTTTAGAGCCAGGTGCGCTTGCACCTTGGTGGATTCCTATTATAATGGCACCAATTATTAACAAAGAACACTTCTCTGCAGAGGAAACGGATCTTCTTGTGGGTAAAGTGAAAGCGCACGAGCAGACCATCTACGGCATTTAAGCAGGATAAAATATCTTGATGTACACAATAATAATTTTTCACATTGTAATCTTTTTATTTTTAATTTTGTGCACTGCTGCGTGTCCCTGTGTGTGTAACAAGCAGAGTGTAAGCGCAATGTTGATAATGCAAAATATCAGTGAAATACTGCACCATTGACTTTAGACCAGGTCGCACAATCGCTTTCCGCTGCCTCAATATACCAATGCCCCAACAATGACCCTGACCACACCTAATTTTAAGACCAACACGCCTATGGGCGATCAGATGGGCACAAGTGCATTTGCTATTTAGACAACATGGGTGCTGTACAGGAATGACAACTTAGTCGGTGTGAAACTAGCAAAGACAATTATGTAAGAGAGGGCCTTAATGCAGACGCAGGCATTGTGTGTTTCGGGGCTGTAGGCAAAGGTGCACAAAGCACAGACTTATCCAAAATCACACACGCCACTTTTGTGTATGTTATGTTTCATGAATAAAAAACTACTGCCCTTAATCTTTTTCAATCACAAATCAAAATATATGCACTTTATGATTGTCTCAGCATAAAACAGTTATTGTCCATGATTACACATGGAAAACCACATGGTGACTGGGATTTCAATGTCAATTAACCTCATTCAACCTGAAAGGATGAACAGATTGACTGGGCTAATTGATCTGGGATCACAACTACTGTATTTAGGGTCTCCTGCTGTGTTTACATAGAATGTGAAGGAAAGACAAGTCATTACGAAATTAGTTTGCCATGACAGGGAGCGCCCTGCTTTTAAAGGCATGAGAGGAGCTGATTTGATTGGCCGTAATTGAATTGAATTGACAGCCTCTGCCACTCCTACTGACAATTGATTAATTCCAATCCAACCCTTTTACAACTGCGCAGCCACCGCACCTGATTACCGCCACCACCACATATCCCGAAATTAGCAAGAAAATATTGGCCACACCTTAGATCGTCTTGCGACTTGAGCTTGCGCCTTGAGCTTGCGCCTTGTGCCTTGACCGGGAAACTAGGGCCTAGAGTGTTTTCCCAACGACTTACTATTTGTGAGGATCTGTAACAGCCCCCATCCCTTTCTCCCCAGGTCCTACCCTGAGCACACTGTGTACTGCTGCCTAGATCGCTTTTGAAATGGCCTGTCTTAAAATAAACAAATAACTAAGTGAGCATTTTGGTTTCACATGGAAACCAGACAAAATACCTCCACCACGTCGTAATCTAATCTAATGTGATGCATTTGTACAAAGACATGCTTTGCAAAGGAGACACAGCCTTCTGCCCAGACCAACCAGACCCGAACGCGCTGCACGAGCGAGATGGTATCGACATTTCAGTGAGCACAAGTTTTATTTCAGAAACTCTCCTATTTCAGGGATTTTAAATGTTAAGTAAAGAAACATTATGAGAGCGCAGCTGAATGGAAAGCTGTGTGTGTGTGTGTGTGTGTGTGTGGGGGAATGCATGCGCACG